>OZ038479.1:18450637-18630637 GCA_964036315.1 Acanthosepion esculentum | reverse complement strand
GGACTGGTATCCAGTAAGAGTGCCGAAATAAGACGTAGAGTTTTGTCTAAACTCGAATCTGAACAAAACCATACCCTGCAAAAGTTAGCAGAGGAGTGTCAACGGGCCGTAAAGTTAAAGAAAGAGTCTCAAAAAATCGAAGAAGCTGGCATTGCTTATATTAAAAAAATAAAATAAAAAAACAGTCAAATTACCCATCAGCAAAAAATTGGAGAAAAAATTTGGCGTATTTTTAAAATAGACAAGAAAAATAAAATAAAAAGGTCCCACCATATAATTGCAGACGTTGTAACGAAAGACACTGGGAGGTAAATTGCCCATATAGAAATAAGAAATGTTTCGTGTGCCAAAAGAATGGTCACAAAGGATCGTGTTGTAAAACAAAAAAATTCAATAGCCGAATTAGACAAACAAATTCGAATATCAAATCAGATAGAGATTTGAGGAAATATGTGACGACTGAAATATTCAAAAAGAATATCAAATTTCAACTCGATTCGGGGTCAGATTTAACAATAATGATCGATAAAACATGGAAAATTTTAAAACGGCCTACAATAATGAAATCAACGAAACTCGCTCGAACGGTAACTGGAAAGGAAATTAACTTCGAAGGCGAGGCTGTACTTCCCATGAAATTGAACGGGATCGTTAAAAAAAATAAAGGTTTTCATTCTGAAAAATGGAGAAAACTTGTTGGGTACAGATTTTATTGAAACATTCGAATTGTAGGATAAACCGTTAAACTCATTCTGTAGAAAAGTAGAAAGTAATACGCAAACAAGACAGGACATTAAAGAGGAATTAAAGAAAAAGTTTCCGGAAACCTTCACACCTGGTCTTGGAAGATGTAACAAGTTTGAAGCTAAATTTGAATTAAAGGAAAATACTATGCCGATTTTTAAAAAGAAACGTAACGTGCCTTTCGCAAGTGTAGAGAAAGTTAACGAAGAACTTGATTGGTTGGAAAAAATGGGAATTATTTCGAAAGTAGAATCTAATTCATGGGCTGCGCCGATTGTGTGCATAAAAAAGAAATCAAACCAAATCAGAGTCTGCGTTGATTTTTCGACAGGGTTGAACTCGGTAATTAAGGACTACCATTACCCGTTACCGAGTCTGGAGGAGATTTTTAACAAGCTAAATGGCGGAGTGATATTTTCAAAAATCTACTTATCAGATGCCTATCTCCAAATTCCCGTCGAAGAGGAATGTTCGAAGTTACTAGGGATAAACACGCATAGGGGTTTATTCAAGTACAACAGGCTTCCTTTTGGTATTAAAGTGGCACCAGCCATTTTTCAGCAAGCTATGGACGTCATGTTGAATGATTTAGACTTTGCGTGTGCCTACTTAGATGACATCATAGTAAGGAGTGCAAACGTCGACGAACATCGAGAGCACCTCAATCAAGTATTTAAAAAGATTCAGGACTTTGGATTTAAAGTCAAAGAATCAAAGTGTGAATTTGGTTTGGAGGAAATTAAGTATTTAGGTCACATAATCAACAAAAATGGCAGATTTCCAGATCCAGAAAGGTCCATTGCGATTAGAGACATGCCGACGCCCACTAACGTGGCGACACTACAGAGTTTTCTGGGGCTCGCAAACTATTATCAAGCGTTCATTAAAGGAATGTACAATCTAAGAGCTCCGTTGAATGAGCTACTAAAAAAAGACAAGGCATGGGAATGGACAGTAGAATGTCAGAAAGCCTTTGATGAAATAAAGAAAATGCTTACGTCCGACCTCTTTTTAACCCATTACAATCCAAAACTTGATATTGTAGTGGCAAGTGACGCTAGTTCATACGGGGTAGGAGCGTGTATTCAACACATAATGCCAGATGGTTCTAACAAAAACCAATTGCGCATGCTTCGAGAGCATTACTTCCAGGAGAACGAAGTTACTCACAGATAGAAAAAGGGGCGCTGAGTATCATTTTTGCCATAACAAAATTTCATAGATAGATCTACGGCAGACACTTTATGTTAGAAACGGATCATAAACCTCTGATCACTATTTTTGGTTCAAAGAAAGGGTTACCCGTTTACACGGCAAATCGACTGTTAAGATGGGGAACCATTCTTCTTAATTATGATTTTCACATAAAGCACCTATCATCCAAAAATATAATTCATGCGGATACTTTATCAAGACTCGTACCGAGTCAAGAAGAAAGATTCGAAGAATCAATTATTGCAATTATCAGAGCAGATTATGAGGTGAAAAGCATGGTAAACAACATTGTAAGAGAGCTACCGGTTACATCAAAGGAAATCAAAAAAGAAGCTGAAAGCGATGATTTCATTTTAGAAATAAAAAGCAAAATGGTAGCAAATGACCAAAAAGTGCAGGAGATTTATTCAATTTGTGACGGAATTTTATTATATGGTGAGAGAGTAGTAGTACCAAAAAAGTTGCAGAAAAGAATCCTACGGGACTTTCATATGGGTCACCTGGGGATTAATAGAACAAAAAGCTTAATGCGAAGCTTTGTATATTGGAAAGGAATGGATGTGGATATCGAAAACATGGTTCATCGATGTAAAGGGTGTGCGTTAGCAGCTAAGGCACCACCTATAGTACACAAACCATGGCCCAAGACGGATCATCCGTGGACAAGATTACACATTGATTTCGCTGGTCCAGTAGAAGATTATTACTACTTAATAGTGGTAGATAGCTTTACAAAATGGCCGGAAGTACTACGCTGCAAAAAGCCTATGACTAATACCACAACAACTTTTTTGCATGAACTATTTGCACAGTTCGGTGTGCCAGAGTGTATTGTGAGTGACAATGGTACACAATTCACTACTGAAGAATTTAAGGAATTTTGTGAGTTATATCAAATTAACCACATAACGCCGCTGCCGTATCACCCGAGATCCAATGGACTCGCAGAAAGATTTGTCGATACGTTAAAGCGCGCTCTGAAGAAAGCCTCAGGAGTTCCAACGGAAAAGGCGCTTCAGCAATTCCTGCAAGTATACAGAATCACGCCAAACCAGAGAACACAATCAAACATGGCACCAGCTGAACTAATGTTCGCTAGGAAAATTAAGTCAGTGTTTGACAAGCTTTTGCCAGAAAGAAATAGAGTAAAGAACACTATGTATACAGCTAGAAAAAGATACACCGCCGGAGAGAAGGTGTTTTTCAAGTGCTACAGAAACAACGTTGAGTTCTGGGAGCGAGGCATAGTGGACAAGAGAATCGATGACCTGATTTACATAATTAAAGGGCCGAAGAATACTCATAAAAGGCACCAGAACCAACTCAAAAAATGTTACGTTCTAGAGCATGAAGAGAGTATACCGGATGAGGAGGAAGATCCCATTGATGTAAGGTATGATATTTTTCAAGTAGAACCTCCGCAGAGTGCTCCTGAACCGAGAAGATCCGGTATTAAACGAAAGTTCACGGACCCATTGGACGTGAATCCAAAACGGAAAAGATATTAAAATTAAGCAGATTGACATATACATATGAAGTATGCAAAGGAGATCTACAAAGAAATAACTATAATCATCATCCCATATAGGAAGCCAGTTTGAAATCCAAAAGAGATTCCAAGGCTTGGGAGGGGGGTGTTGTGGTAGGATCCACCTAATTTGCATAGCGGAGTACCGACGATATAAATATGGTTGGTACTGGAAGACAGGGAGGCGAATCAAGAGATTCAACTAGAGAGTCTGCCCGACTGCGACTTAGTCAACACATTCTCCAGGAACGGTCTTCCCAGAAATATACAAAAGACTATATGTAAATATTGTGTACACATTCTTGTTTCAATACATTTTATTCTAAGTACATTTTGTGTTTGCATTATTATTACATGCATTAGTCAAGTTTCAACACTTTCCCTGTCAGCCCTACTATCTTCACATCTGATCAATACTCAGGCCTTAAGCAATGGTACCAAAATTCATACTCTGGATGTCACCTTCAAAGTCCCTTCAAAAACCATCAAGAGAATGGTGAAAAAGTTTAAAAATGGGAAGACTAGAGAGGTAAACTGGCTCAGGAAGTCACGACAGAAAAGGGATCATCATTTCAACTTAGAGCTAATGAGATCAATTAGAAAAGATCTAACTCAATCCATAAGATGTTTGGCATATGAGTGAGAAGTTTCAGCAATATTAGTTTCAAGAGCAGTGAAAAAAGATTTGACAATGTAATCGTCTGTAAAACCTGAGGCAGCTTGTTACTCTAGAACCAGATTTTAGAAGGTAAATTACCACAATTTATGTATTTTAACAATTATATGTTAGGGTTTTCCCAAAACATTCTTAATTGCCACATACTTAATTAGGATGATATATTCATCATTACAATTGGTTCCCTGAAACGGAAATTACTTATGACTCAACATAATGAGCCCAATGCACCAGAGAAACCATTGCTTACCTTTTCTTTACAGAAAACCAAACGAAGCAGTCAAATATTTAGGCAGCATCAACATTAATCAGCAGGTAGATTAGGTTTAAGGCTCCACGTTTCCTACAGAAAATTGTCCTACAGGATTAAAACATTAGTTCATGATCTTAGTGACACAGTGACAGTGAGTTCAATCCCTGGCTCAGGTAGTGTGTATTCTTGGAATCGGTGGAAATCGGTAAATAATATTTGAAGATCGATTTAAGACAGTGGAATGAGAACAGTCTAGCTCTGTAGATTAAATGAAGGGTTCAGTTCAGAATTCCCTGTAGATCACCTGGATTAACACCTGAAGCCTGGAGGGCACAACAGCCAAATCATGATAGCAACAATAAAGATGAACACAATAGTCTGAATGTAAATAGTGTCAATAACAAAACAACTGAATTGGGAAAGTCTTTGATGAATGGAAGCTCTCTTAGCAAATGTGTATCTCAGATGCTGTTTCATGTCAAGAGAACTTCACAACAATATCATGGTAAGATACAATAAAGGAAAGATATTTCACTTTGAAAGCAAAAGACCAAAATTCCCTGGGCCAGACAGTGTGTATACCTGCAATAATTGAACAGCTGGGCTACAGATTTCTTCTTTTTTTCATCTACCATCATTCCAGAAAACAATTTTAATCAGGCCAAATCACTTAAATTGGCAGAACATCTTTTTGCTTTTTAAACTAATAATTTCAAAATGTTTTTACACTTAATCACAATTAAGAAACTGTATTTTTTCGAGAATTATAACAAAAACTTTTTACATTGACAAAGCAAAAGTTGTTCTTTTCTCAATAAATAACTTCAAATACTGTTTAATTTAGAAACTTTATTTTTTGAGAATGTTTGACATAAAATAAGAGATATCAAATAAAACAGAGGTGAGTCTAATGCATGTATACAAACATATACTGAAAATTATTTTGCTTATTGGGAATATTAAATTTAATCTACTCGCGTGAAATTACGCCTACAATAAAAGTTTTAAGAAACATTTTTCTTATTTTAAAATCCATTTTCAATCTTAGGTATCATGAATTTGTGGAGGTAAGAATGAAGGGAAGATAGAAATAGAGATAATCAGATTAAGCTGATCAGTAGAGATACTATATTTTTATTTTACTCAAAAGCCTAGAAGTATGGCAACTGCAATAAATTCACCATTTTTCTGATGCATAGCATTGGACAATAGAACCCAAGTAAGGTAATCATCAAAAATCCAGTTACCATAAAAAATAACATCATCTGATGAATTTATTATTATCAAGAGAAATATTCTTGTGATGGGTATTTGGCGAGAAAGGCAGAAAGGAATATAGAAGAGTTTAACATCTTCTGCCAATACCTCATAAATAATGGACTATTCAATTTTGATCATGTAGAAAACAAAAGACATCCTTTCTCAAGGTAAAAGCTTTGGGACTTCAAACTTTGACAAGGGAACTTTCTCCTAGGCCATCTAGTGAGTGGTTTTTCACACCACCAGCATTACTTTGTCTTGCTGACTGTTCAATTTCACCTTACTTTGATTTAAATCATTTTACAGATAAGGAATATTGAGGCAGGACAGATGCTCTTTAAGAGATAGCAAGTGAGAGCAGCAAAAGTTGGTGCATAGATATATTTTTTAATCTTGCATTTTTGTTCCTCCTTTTTAATAAGCATTACACCAATCATCTGATGTTATTCGTCCATATAATCTTTACTTATTTTTTCTTTCACTTCTACTTTCCTTTTTTGGGTGATGGGATGTATGGGTGTTTTGAAATAAACATCAATGTTGCATTATGAGACACATTCTTGCTTTATTATTTTTGAAGAACCTGAAATCATTGAAGTTTGCCAACCCTTGTTTTAAACAATCTAATGAACAGTAAAACCAAATCTCTTGCAGAAACACATGGATGCATCTAAACACATACACACACTGGAGAGAAACCGTATACTCAAAGTTTTGGATCTGCATCTTTTTTTAAAAATTTTGATAAAGATGTGCACCTATCAGCATCATTGCATGTCTATTGCATTTTGAAATATCTGAAAATAATGCATTATAATTTTTACAAAAAAAAAAACATATTGCTCAAAAAAACAAATGTGTCTTCTCAAGAAGGTATATCAACAAAGCTATCAAGAATGTTTTCTTGATTTCTATGGGTTTTCACATGAGGAACTAAAAAACTATTTTCTACCGATTCAGAAACTAAATGTGTACCAAATTAGGGTTTCTGTTTATTGTGTATTCACATGATCCAACAAAAAGATTTCTCTGAAGATACACAAAGGCACACATCACAAGAATGTTTTTTCTCTCTAGTGTGTAAACACAAGCAACATTTCTATAAAAATAGAGATCCATAAACGTCATAAGAATGTGGTTTCTTCCCAGTATGTGCATGCATTTGTTTGACCATATCTGGCTTCAATGAAAATGCAGATCCATAAATTCCACAACAGCATGTTTTGTCTCCAGTATTTTCTACCATATTTAAATTGAGAAAATGTATATTTGCAAACATCACAACAATATGGTTTTGATTGAACAAATCTCGCTTCTGTGAAAATACGGATCCACAAATAACACGGTCTCTCTACATTGTGTTTATGCATATGATTGACCAAATCTGGCTTCTGTGAAAATGCATATACCCAAACTTCACAACCTTATGGTTTCTCTACAGTGTGTGTATGCATATGTTTGTCCTTGATTTTTGTGAAAATGTAGATCCACAAACATGACAAGAATATGGCTTGTCATCTGTGTGTGTATGGTTATGACAGACCAAACCATAACTATATGAAAATGTACATCAACAAACGTCACAAAAATATAGTTTCTTACCTGTGTCTATGCATATGATTGACCAAAGCTGAATTCTGTGAAAATCTAGATCCTCAAACATCAAAGGATTATGCTTTTTCACCAGTGGGTGTACATATATGAATAACCAATTCACACATCTGCACAAATCCAGATCCACATACTTCACAAAAAAATGGTTTCCTTCCAGTGTGCTTATACATATGAATGATGAAACTTGACATGCCTGTAAATGAAGATACACAAATTTCTCAGGCATATGACTTCTCTCCAGTGTGTGTACGCATATGTTTGACCATATTTGAATTCAGTGAAAATGCAGTTCCACAAACATCACAAGAATATGGTTTCTCTCCAGTGTGTGTACGCATATGATTCACTAAACTAGTCTTTACTGAAAATGAAGATCCACAAACTTCACAAGAGTATGGTTTCTCTCCAGTGTGTGTACGCATATGTTTGATCAAATTTAGCATCCGTGAAAATGCAGATCCACAAACTTCACAAGAATATGGTTGGTCTCCAGTGTGTTTACGCATATGCTTGAGCATATTTGACTTCAGGGAAAATGCAGATCCACAAACTTCACAAGAATATGGTTTCTCACCTGTGTGGGTACGCATATGTCTGATTTTATATGAGTAATCTGAAAAGGAAGAACCACAAATGTCACAAGAATATGGTTTCTCCCCTGTGTGTGTACGCATATGACTGACCAAATATAAATTCCGTGAAAATGCAGATCCACAAACTTCACAGTGATATGGTTTCTCTCCTGTGTGTGTACGCATATGTTTTACCAAATCTGGTTTCCGTGAACATCCAAGTCCACAAACTTCACAAGAGTATGGTTTCTCTCCACTGTGTGTATGCATGTGTGTCACTAAATTTGTCTTCAGTGAAAATGAAGATTTACAAACTTCACAAGAGTATGGTTTCTCTCCAGTGTGCGTACGCATATGTTTGACCATATTTGCCTTCTGTGAAAATGCAGATCCACAAACTTCACAACAATATGGTTTCTCTCCTGTGTGTGTACGCATATGTTTGACCAAATTTAGCTTCCATGAAAATGCATATCCACAAACTTCACATGAATATGGTTTACTTGTAATATGTGTTTCCATCTGGCCTATTAAATTCGACATCCTATCAGTTTAGCAAATGTTACATGAGTATGGCTTATCTTTCCTATTCATTCATAAGACTAAATGTGTTTTTGTTAAAAAGATAAACCACATATTTCAAAGTACATTATTTCTTGCCTTACAAAGTTCATTGTCATGCTTTTGACAATGTAAATACATGAATTTTACATGAATCATTCAGTATATATTTGTATTTTCATGGAAAGTGTAATGTCTTTTCCTTCCTTGAAATTCTCAATAACCACTGCCGTTTCTGTACAGCCAAAACATCTGTGAAGAAAAAAAGGCATAAATGTTATAATTATAGGTACAGTGAATAATACATGAAATGTTCTGAGAGATACATATGATTATTATTTCAATAATGCAGTCGCAGCCGCTGCCATTGAAGATCAAACATTCTGCATTGAAACAAGATGGCTCCACTATCATGCCATATATTATGAAATGTATCTGATTCAAATCAGAACTTTGTCAATTCAGAAACAAATCAAATATGGATCTTGAAAAAAATCTGTTGACTTAAAACTTTTTAGACATTGTTTTGGACTAAAATCACACACAATATGATCATGTCCAGAGCTAGCACCACCTGGTGAGAGATTATCTGATACAGGTCTTCCTGCTAAATAAAAAAATAACATCATTTTTATCTAATGACATGAGATTCAAATTCCTATTTATTAAAATAATAGTTAAGTATCTGATAAAAACAGAGGAATAATTAAATCATTTCCACTTGATTTAATTGTATATTATGTGAAAAATGTTTCTGTAAGAATAGTAAAAAGAGGAAATTAAGAACATGGAAAATTCATGAAAACATTGATAGTAACACAAGAATGAGAGGAAAGTAAATTAAGATTGATTAGTTATTTTACCAGCATTTCAAACACAGTATGGCATTAATGCTGGAATAATTGGTTGATAGAGAATTAAAGTATGATTTATATATATATATATATATATATATATATATATATATATATATATATATATATATATGTATGTATATATTCTGCCTTTACATTCCTTAAGGTAAATATGGCTGCAAAATTTTGTTGTGGTTTCTATAACAAACCGATTTTTTAAGTGACTAGGTTGTTAGCCTACTGCACAGCCACTAACCTTTAGGATCAGGTTTTAAATCCAGAGTTGTACTTCTCCTAGACTAACTGCCACCCAAGGTCATAGAACCTGGTCCTTCCTGCTATTTACCCATAGCTGCGGAGAGAAGAAGAGGACTCATTCCTTTCCCAAGGGTATTAGCATTAACATGAATGTAACGGATTTGAATGGGATTCGATCTCAGCTCTCCATTTCCTCATTCTGAGCCACTATGCATTACTCCACCATGCATCCTTAAGTATATTAATTCTGTCGGTATTATCTGTGCATAGATGCAACATTTTAGCCTTTGTACACTTTGGGCTTCTTCAGGATCTGCTTGTATTGAGTTATTGCAACTATTCACATCATTCAGATTATTGTCCTCATCTTTATTTGCATATTCACAATGTTTTGGATGTTGTATTATCCGAACTTATTCTGAATTTCTCTATATTTCTAAGATGATGTATTATAGCCATTTGCACTATTTACTTTGATTGGACTGTTTTCGTCATCATTATTGTCATCACATTCACATTGGTTTTTGCTGTTGTATGCCCCAGCCTTCTTCAGGTGATACATGTTTGAATTACAAACCAGACCCTTTACTTAGTCAATGGAGGTAGATTGTTCTGAGTCCAGTAATGAATAATGAAGTTTTAAAAGAATTTTCATTTTTTTAAAAATTTAAATAGAATAAGTTGTAAAGGTTTAAATCTCTCACAATTCTTTATTTATGCCAGTTAGGTGATACTGTTATTAAGTAAAATGTCAAATCATGTAAATCTGTATAAGAAATGACAACAAAAATATTTAAATATATGAAATATGGTAAATTTGCTTTTTAACGCCCGCACGCTAAATATCTCTTAAAATTTTCCAAAATCATCATAATTCCGTGTAAATGTACATGCTGAACTCAATTTAACAATTAAATTATGAAGAAACCTTAGCGTTTTGTAGTTATCGACAAGAAAAAAGCGGACATCTTGTTCGTCATTTGTACGCTATTACTGCCATAATGTTCACTAATTCACTACAGGGTACTTCCAGTGGTGTAAGAATAAATTTTGGCCTATTTACTTCTTTTCCAGCTATATCTCTTTTTAAAATCCCTATGCATTATGGTAAAGCAATGTTTTTTTGATAAGTGTAATTTTATTTATAACAAAAAACTTTAAACAAAATCAAATTAAATAATAAAATAAAAACTTTTTCTGTGTAGAATAGCAATGACAAAATAAAAGAACAAATTAAATAATACAATAAAGCATTTTTTATATTTTAAAACTGAAAATAAAACAAACAAATTTGATGAAGTAGAATTGAAAACAGGGTTGATAATTTATTTAATTTTTTTTAATTTGTCCCCTTTTCCACACAGAAAGGAAACCCCACCCCTAACCTTAACCCGGTTTATTGCATTATTTTTTTTTAAAAATGTGTCTCCTTTTCTACACAAAAAGAACCCTATCCCAACCCCTAAACTTAACCCCTAAACATTATGGTGATGGGGGGGGGGTAGAGTTCTCGTTGTTAATTGTTGCTTGTATCAGAAGGTAGATAAATAGTAGCAGTCCTTCGGGATAGCCGCTAGTTTGGCCTAAAGGTTCAACAAGCGATCAAATTGAGGTCACCATAACATAAACAAAATAACATACGAAAGAGAAGGGTATATCAAAAACACTTTGTATTTAAATGCAACATCAATGAATAGTACAATGTTTCTTGATTTACACGCACAAAGTCCGTTACAAAATGTTCATTCATAGAAGAGAAATCCGATTATTAAAAGAATATAAGTGTCTTTTGTTAATACTTAAGTTCATGACGTGCTGGTCACAGGAGATGAAAGGTGAGGTCAATGGGTTGGTAGGAGTCCTTTGATATCTCCGTTGGTGAAGGAAGGCTGAAGGCATCGGGTTTGACGGGTGAGAAAAGCGTAGCGACATTCACTGACGGTACTTCAAAGCTTTCTGTCTTAGAAGTGAATTTATCGCTCTATTTATGTGTGCCCTTCGGATCAGAGTCAGTCTGCTGAAACAAACTGTTGGGTATGGCGCGGAGCTGTTTAATTGGTGGAAAATTGTTTATCATTCTTTTTATTTCTTTTTAGTTTTCCACCGGAAATTCTGCGTGGAGCCGGGTGCGCAGAGACCAGTATTGGTCATTTGCTGTCTAAACCTCTGAGGGTTAATATCCGGTCCTTCGCTTGCTCCGTGCCACCACATAACTTTCGCCCCAGTAAACGGAGTTGTTGTTGTTGTTTTTTTTTTTGTTTTTTTTTGTTTTTTTTAGTAATAAAAATATGTGTTTTCTTTCTTCCATTTAACCGTTCTACCGGACTTCGTTCTAGTTTCTGGTTTGTTATCATTAGTTTCTTCGGAACAAGATAGGGAGTTATCCAAATCCGGTCTTGATCCAATGGAATCTTTTGATTTTATATTTTCAGAAATATATGCAGGTTTTAGTCTATCTATTGAAACATTACTATGTACGTCATCCGATCTTTTAATAGTAAAATATTTTTCATGACGACTTAATACTTGGAATGGACCTGTGTATGGAGCTTCCAATGGCTTTCTTACTCTGTCTGTTCTTAGCCAGATACTTTTACATGTTTGTAAATCTTTTGGAATGTAAGAATTAGGTATTGTATGCAGGTGTCCCCTGGATAATTTGTCCATGTCAAATTTTTGCATCTCGTCGGCTAGAATTTTAACGTGCGAGTTTGTCATTTCACTATTCTCGTTCTTGATAGAGTCAATTAACAATCGGGGGACTTGTGCATGACTCCCTGTTACTGCAGTAAATGAAGAATAGTTTGATTCGTTAGGTGTTATCCTCATTCCCAAAAGGACGATAGGAAGAGCTGACAACCACGATTCTTTCCTGGCTATAATAGCCGTTTTTAAAGTTCTGTGTGCTCGCTCAACTAATCCATTCGTTTGCGGATGGTACGCCGTTGTTCGTAATCTGTGGAAGCCTATTATTTTTGATAGTTCTGAGAATAATTCGGATTCAAATTGGCTTCCTCTGTCCGTAACGACATGAAGAGGAACCCCGAATCGGGAGATCCACAGATTGACAAAAGCCGTTGATATTGATTTTGCCGTAATTTCTGTTATTGGGCATGCTTCTATCCATCTCGTATTTCTATCAATGCATGTTAATAAATATCGATATGGTGAAAAATAAGGGTCAGTTTGGTTCTTTACTGGTAGTAAGGGACCGACAATATCCACATGCACCGTTTCAAAACGACTGGAAGGTAATTCAAATGGATTTACTTTGCTCTTTGTGTGTTTTATTATTTTTGCTTGTTGGCAGTGTTGGCATTCTGTGCACCAGGTTTTTATTGACTTGTCCATCTTCGGCCAATAGTATCTGGATTTTATTATTTTTCTTGAAGATGTTATTCCTGGATGTGATAGATTATGCAGACTGTCAAATACCGATTTTCTGAGCTTTTCAGTCACAAAAGGTCGTGGAAAAGGTAATGTCGTGTCACATAATATGGTTTCATTTTGATTTATTGTGTATGGTTTCAGTTGATCTTTGAATGCCTGAATTTCATTGTCAGTAGCTTGATGCTTCATTATTTCTTGTAAGTCACATATATCAATAGTGATCGCGTTGACAGGTCGTGATAAACAATCAGCTACTATATTTTGTGAACCTCTTATATGTGAAATGTCATTTACATATTCGCTGATAAAACAGAGGTGACGCTGTTGTCTATCTGATTTTAAGGAAGACTGGCTTTTAAAAGCACTGCAAAGTGGTTTGTGATCCGTCAGTAACATTACATTTCTGCCTTCTATTAAATGTTTAAAATGGAGTACTGCTAGATAGGCAGCTAGTAGTTCTCTGTCAAAAGTAGAATATTTTTGTTGGGTTTGGGATAATTTCTTTGAAAAGAAACCTATGGGGATGGGTTGATTATCAATCATTTGATGAAGTGCTGCACCCACCGCATAATTCGAACTGTCTGTTACAAGTTGATAGTTGTTAGCTTTCGAGCTGGGGAAAGCCAAAACAGTTACATTTGATAAAGACTTTTTCATATTTTCGAAAGATTCAATTTCTTCCTTTGTTAGGGTTAATGACTTGGAATTTTGGTTTAAACGTATTTTTTCCGTGAGAGGTAGTATGATATCGCTGAAATTTGGCACAAGTTTTCTGTAAAAATTTGCCATTCCGATGAATCGGCGTAGTGATTTGGAATCGTTTGGTTGAGGAAATTCACTTAATTCATTCAACTTTTTAGCACTGGGTTTGAGACCACTAGCAGAAATATGAAATCCTAAAAAGTCTAATTCATTAGCACTAAATATGCATTTGGAGAGACAAATTTTAAAATCGTACTCACTCAGTTTTTGTAGTACTAGGTCGATATGCTTGGAATGAGTTTCTTCATCTTCTGAGAATATAAGGATATCGTCGATATATACAAAGGTATAATCAGTATCACGAAAGATATTGTCCATCATTCTCTGAAAAGTACATGATGCGTTCCGTAGTCCGAAAGGCATATAGTTATATTCAAATAACCCAAAAGGGGTAGAGATGGCTGTCTTGCAAACATCCTCCGGATGTACAGGTATCTGATGATAAGCAGACGACAGGTCTATCTTTGAAAAGAACTTCTTATTATGAAGCTTCGAAGACAAGGAATTTATATTTGGGACTTGATATCGATCGGCTTTTGTTATGGTATTTAAATGTCTGTAATCGCCAACAGGTCTATATGTGCCGTCTGACTTCGGTACCATATGTAAGGCTGAACTCCATTCAGAGTTTGAAGGGGAAATTATTCCTGCCTTTAGGAGTTTCTTGAATTCCTCTTTTGCAATTTCACATCTCTGAGCTGATAATTGTCTGGCTCTGGAGAAAGTAGGAGGGTTGCTACCAGTTTCTATTCTATGGAATATCTTTGGTTTTGTTGCATTCGTGTCGCGATGAGGAGAAATTAAGTTTGGGTATTTCTCCAGAATTGCTCGTACCATTTTGTTAGCATCTTTATTCGGTACTAAATCTATATTCATGATAATAGACGATGGATGTGCATCGGATTGTCTATTAGTCATTTTATCAATCAGCTTATTGTTTGTGCAGTCCACCATTAGCCCGAAATGGTTTAGGAAATCGTATCCTAGGAGTGGCTGAGCAGTTTCGGCTATTATAAATGTCCAGGTAAATTCTCGTCTGAGGTTCCGTAGTGTTAGATTCAGTACTGCTTGTCCTGAGCATTCAATCTTTTGACCGTTGGCAGACACTAAAGAGATATTGGTTGGGTATGTTACAGCTCCGCTTAAATATCTCTTCGGAAGTATAGATACGGCAGCTCCTGTATCCACAATAAAATTTAAACTTTGAGCTCCTAACCGTGCGGCTACAATGAGAAGCGGCGAGGAAATGGAAGCTAACACCTCTCGCCTAGTTAGTTTTCCGAAATCTCACGAGGAACTGGTGAATTTGGGCGAGAGTTGGGTTGCATTTGAACATTCCGTTTATTTGGCCATCTGCACCACGGCTTACAAAATTTTGCACGTTCCGCAAAGTATAAATGCGCTCGGCAAATTAGAGGTTTTTGGTCCTTGTTAAAAGGGCGAACACTGGTAGGGAATTTATTTTCACTGTGGGAACAGCCATGTATCCTTTTAGTTTCATTTTTATTTTGCTGTTCATCCCTTTGCTTCCCCGAAATCTGTCGAATATGTGCGGTGTCTTGTTTGTTAAAATATAATAGTAAGTCATCCGCCATTCTTCCAAGGCGATCTGTGTCTAAATCGACTTGTGCCGCTACCACTGGTTTAATGGAGTGAGGTAGTGCTTGAATAAATTTGTGACGTACGATATCGTCCCCTACGCCAATTCGGCTTGCTAATGACATAAGTTCATTCAGGTATACTGAGGGACGACCTGTTACAGTCGATGACGACATTAATTTGTCCAGCATCTCTGATTTTGTTTTCTCGTAAGCGCCCGTCACTGCTTCTCTTAGTGCGTCGTAATCTTTTGATTGCAGTATAGTTGGCTGTATATTTCCTACTACGTCCACAGGGAGAGCTGCCAAAGTGTTAAAAAATTTTTGACTGGTCTGTCTTATATTTGCAATATTAAATTGCGCCTCCATTATCGCAAACCAAGCTATTACGTTTGATTCAATGAAGTTTGGTGGTTTTATCGCAACAGCTTGGATTGGTTGGTTTTGATTAATTGTAGTTTCTTCAGCGTCATCTGCCATGTTTTTGGTTTGTGTTGAATAAAAATTCTAATTTTGTGACAGTTCCATTTTTTTTTTCTTTTTTTTTTTTTTTGTGCGTGCGTGTATATATTTGTGTTAAAATCACGTCGGCGTTCACCACTTATGGTGATGGGGGGGGGGTAGAGTTCTCGTTGTTAATTGTTGCTTGTATCAGAAGGTAGATAAATAGTAGCAGTCCTTCGGGACAGCCGCTAGTTTGGCCTAAAGGTTCAACAAGCGATCAAATTGAGGTCACCATAACATAAACAAAATAACATACGAAAGAGAAGGGTATATCAAAAACACTTTGTATTTAAATGCAACATCAATGAATAGTACAATGTTTCTTGATTTACACGCACAAAGTCCGTTACAAAATGTTCATTCATAGAAGAGAAATCCGATTATTAAAAGAATATAAGTGTCTTTTGTTAATACTTAAGTTCATGACGTGCTGGTCACAGGAGATGAAAGGTGAGGTCAATGGGTTGGTAGGAGTCCTTTGATATCTCCGTTGGTGAAGGAAGGCTGAAGGCATCGGGTTTGACGGGTGAGAAAAGCGTAGCGACATTCACTGACGGTACTTCAAAGCTTTCTGTCTTAGAAGTGAATTTATCGCTCTATTTATGTGTGCCCTTCGGATCAGAGTCAGTCTGCTGAAACAAACTGTTGGGTATGGCGCGGAGCTGTTTAATTGGTGGAAAATTGTTTATCATTCTTTTTATTTCTTTTTAGTTTTCCACCGGAAATTCTGCGTGGAGCCGGGTGCGCAGAGACCAGTATTGGTCATTTGCTGTCTAAACCTCTCCGTGCCACCACAACATAACACATTGTAAAGAGCATGATTATGTACAAAATTAAATTACAAAATAAAAAAAATGCTAGAAACTAAATAAGGGTTTATTCTATTATTTAATTTTTATTTTTCAATTTGTCCGCTTTTAATTTTAAAAAAAGAAGCTTTATTGCATTATTCAATTTGTTTTAATTTGTCATTGTTATTCTACACGGAAAAAAGGTTCTATTGTATTATTTAATTTGTTTTTGTTATAAATAAAAATACAATTACCAAAAAAAAAAAAAATTACATTTCTTTACGGTAGTGATTTTGTTAATTCGAGTTCAGCATGTACATTTTTACACAGAATTATGATTTGGGAAAATTTTAAGAGATATTTAGCGCGTGGGCGTGAAAAAGCAAATTTACCTGAAATATTAACAAAACAACAATTGTCTCTGAAAGACTTTCTCCTGTAAAGTATATTTGGAGAATCAAACAATATTCGACGATTCTCTGGAGATGTATAATGACCATTAGCATAAAATGTGCAACACTTGACTTAATTGATGTTTTGATAATCTTCGTATTATAAACAAACAGGATTAATAATTGTCAATAAAAGAAAGGAAAACAAATATTTAAAAAAAAAATTAATGAAACTTTCAGAACATAAATTACTATTGTTAAAAAAAAGTCTTAGTTTTATTATAATGGACATTGTTTTTTTAAATGATGAGAAAATGTGTTCAAAGGTTTTAAAATGCTTTAAAATAAAAAGCTTATTTATATAAAAATCTAATTTTTCTTTTAATTCACATTTAGCTTCATGCTTTTTAGCTTTTATCTTTCAAATGAAACCGAAATTTCAATTCGAAGAATGCACTTCTTAAATTATTTAAAATGCGTGTTTGTGGGGCTTTTGTTAAGTCCGTGATAGTAACTTCTGATCTGTTCATATGTTGTCCCGGGTAATTGTCTAGAGAACAAAAAAAAGCATAAATGATTGCAGTGACTTGTCTAGCTGAGTACTATTCTATATACTACTTACTACTATTAAGACTGACTCGGTCGAGTTAATATTGTCTTGACAGACCCGACATCACAACATAAATGATGTTTAGTTTTAATTTTTGCTTATAAAACAATAACGAAAATAAGGTATATTTTACGTAATTTTTACTAAGCTTTTCGATTTATGATTAGTAAATATAGCTTATAATTAATAACAATATCACCTAACAGAGAAAAAGTAAGGTAGAAATTTAAAAGATTCGAAACGTTATGAATTATTCTAAATTCAGTGATAAAAATAAAAACAATTCTTGTAAAAAAAAAGTTTTCTTAAGTTAAAACAATAGTGTCTACAATCAAAGCAATTTAAAAGCTTTTCTTAAGTGAATTGTTTTTTTTTGTACTGAATTTTTATATGTATTTTTTTTTAAATTTTGTTCGGTCAATTTATTAAAAAATTTTTTTTGCTGTCATAATTGACAATAATATGGTCGAACAATGCGTCGCAAGTTCTTCAATCTATTTTTTCTAATTTTTCATAAAATTTATTGATGGAAAAAAAATAACATAATTATAAAACCTTCTAAAAATTCAATATTTCGCCAAGAGATTTGCTTCAAAGAAAATTATTACATCTAAAAGTTATTAATTTAACACTGATTTGATGCGGTCATTTGCAATCGTCCCACTAACGCAACTGTTTTTCGGTCATTTGCATGATTGATTGTCCGCTCTTAACCTTTCAAGCCATTTTTGCTTTTATTAATTCTGTCACATTTAACATTAAATCCTTTCATGTGGGAAACCCGCAACAAATTTCCCACACCATGTGGTTTTTTTGCAAAATAATAATATTTTTTTTTTAATTTCATTACCCCAAAATCTTTCTCAAGATGGTAAAAAAATGTACTGTGTTGTCGTTCTATCTTTGATTGACAAAAATAAGATCTGTTTATTTTGTCTTCCCTAAGATCAGAATGAGGGAGAATGAGAGTTAAAAAGGTAATACTTCAAGACAACACCCCTGACAAACCAAACGTTGTTGTTTGTGAAAGGCATTTTCCATCTGATTATGAAACTGGTACAAGAAAAGTACGAACCAGAAATCCGCCATAAAGTATATTACCTAGCCCTCAAACAAAACATTTTTTTCTTCAAAAAATTCGGTTTGTCGGGAATGTTTTTTCATGTGTTGTGTTTGAATTTTTGTAAAACTTTTTTTTTCAACGGAGATACGCCGGCGATTAATCATTATGGAAATGTAAAGTTTTGTAAACATATGTGACTTAAACATTTTTTCGAGTAAAATTTAGTCATGAAAATATTAGTGATTATTGCAAAAAGAATAATATTTTCTCAGATTTTTAAAAAATATACCCCCACCCAAACCCAAACTATTTATTATAAAAGTAAATAATGGTTATGTACTGAAATTTTCATTAAAATTGGATAATTCCTTGATTTTCTATTTAAAAATAAACTGTGGCGGCCTATGAGATCACGTCGGGTTGTCACCAATGAAATGTGGCGGCCTTTTAACACATTTATTTAATTTTGCTTAGGAAACCAAACAGATGTGAAGAAAGGTACAAGGCAAAGGTATCAATATAAAAATTGTATTCAACAATGCATACAATAAAGTATGTGTACGAAAAAGCCTGCAAAGAGTAAGACAAGAGTTGTCTCTCTTTGACTATCAAAGTTCTCTGAAAGAAAATGAAAGAGTTATTTTTGCGGTAAAACACATTAATTTGGAAATTTTTCTTGCCTGTGATATTCAACCAAGGCGATCCTTTTACTAGGTCTGGCAAACATGCGACTGGGGTCGGACATGTGAAGACATAAATTACTACTAAATAACAATTACTGAGAACATTTTAGCAAAGAACTTGTTAGTAATGTCCAGTAATTAGTTAATTAGTAACTATATATAATATTAAGGGGCATCTTAGAATTATTGACTTATTTCCATAAATGCAAATGTACAAAAAAAAAAAAAAACATACCATAAAGTAAGTAAATGCACAAAAATCACTTCATTCACCATAAATTAGAAATTTTGAGGTAATATTGCAATAACAATGAGTTAATTTGTTTATGCTAAGTGATTACAGAAAATATAATTGTAAAATCAGAAAGAAATTTCTGTATTTTACAAAATGGTGTATGAACAAAGTGTGAAAATTAAATTAAAATCGTAATTTTCTTTTTGAACAGTTCTTTTAAATCAATTTATACATTTATTTATTTTTGGATCGTATTTAGATAAAACATTTTTTGAGTTTTTTTATGCAAATGATTGACAGGAGATGGTGAGAGAGACGCTAGAAAGTGACGCTAAACCATGTATCAATGTTAATTTCGGATTATCTCATTCGTCAAACGTTTACGGAAAAGTTCTACCCTTGCCTTCAACTAAAAAAACCTAATTGACCCTATTTTTTCCGTCAAACGATCAGCAAAACAGTAAATACGTCAAGTCCTGTCATGTATTAGCACCGTTTTCTTTTAAAAATGTTTACTGAAACTAATAATTTTACTCCCCAGCCCCTAGAAGGCATGGGACTCCCACGCGGTTGAGAGGTTTGGTATATTAGACACCGGCCCTATCGATTATTATAGTTGATGATTGACAATATAACTTAGGTAGAAAAAAAAAGTACAAAAAACACGCTGCTGAAACTAGCATTTCGCACAATATTCCTTCGTTAGTTTGTGGAGCCCAGGTTAGGAAACGTTGAAGTCGGCATGCAGTAGATAGGAGTGCCTTGTATGAAAGTTGTGGGGGTGAGAGATCCTGGCGCCACCTTTGAGTATATTATTAGGGTAATTAATGATAAGAATGTTTATATTAGTCTCGCTCAAGTCAGCTTTGCGATGAGTTGGAACGACCAAAGTAAAGTTTGTATCTATATCATGCGTTGGAAGATAGATTTCGGAAGTGGGGTGGACATAAAATTGCACAGATGTCCAAAAACGCTTTCCGGTTCCTTTATTATTAGCTTCACAGGAAAACGTATTTCTTTTTTTATTCTTTATATAATATTCGAAAGGATTCTTATCCAATTTGCTGTCGTAATGTTTCCAATCGCCATTTGCAATTATTTCATGAAATAGGCAGAAAATATCTGTTATCATGCAAAAATGTAATCCTTAAAATCAGTTCATTGTTGACCTTTTTAATTAACCAAAAAAAAATATATTTGAAAATAAAATTCCAAGTTTTTTGTTCATAATCAAATGATGCATTTTGTAATCTAACACCAAGATATTTGTTAAAGGTTTTGTGCAAGCCTTTCATTTTATAACTAGACCCTGAAAACTACATTAGTTATTCCCTGCAATCATTGGTAAATGTATTCCATGCTGTCAGTTAGGTACTGCCAAGGACTTCATGTAAAGAAACATCGAAAATCGTACTGCATGGATAAGAAGTTAGATTTAACGACCCGGAATGTAATTGCTGTGCAAAGTGAAAATATATCTGTTTTTGAGATAAATTATCGGGGTAGCGCGGACGCTGACCCCACACTTAGAAATAACGTGTCCGAGTCGCCCACATTTGGGGCGATCGCAGAGGTCAACCCGACCGTAGTGCAATGGAAGGGCCTCACTCTGGGAAAACGGCCTTGTTGGTCACCGTTTCTCCTACACCAGGTAAGTATAATTTTTTTTAAAAAAATGCCCGGTTTATATATGCCGCATCTGCATTCACTACGACAGGTGTTTTTCCGACCAGTGTAATGTGAGCAAAGAAAAATTATCTGAAAGAACGAACTACAAGCTCATAGGTTTATCAAAAGAATAAATTAATTAGAAAACTTTACTTGCATGTGTATTAATGGAAATCGATAGTTTAATAAAATAATTCATTGTAAATTATTATTTGATATTAATTAATAATGTCAAGGTCATCAAGTGGAAGTAATTCGTCGAGGTGTTTTGAAACTTATGTTCTTTGACTTGAAATGACAGGTAACCTTTTTATTAAATAAACATTAATGATTTATCCTAAGTATTTTTAGAGGAAAATGTTGACATATTTATTTAATATGTTTATTTAATATTTATTTAATATTCACTGTTGAAAATGAGTCTGGTTTTAAGAAAAACTTTACAACCCCCTCATATGCTTTTTGTTTTCTTTTGTTCAATGAAATAAAGTCAAAGAAAAAAAGATACTGTCTGTCCATAAATAAATAAAAATTAATTATATTGTTAAAATATTATAATAATATAATTATAGCAATTATCATTATTATTAATTCACTTATGAGAATCGACCCCGCTTTTCTCCTCGACACACGCAAGCACGTCACATTCTCATTATCGGACAAGCAGTTCACACGGACAAGTCGTCAAACCGTGTGTCAACTAAAATTTCATCTTCTTTTCCTTTTCAGGCTATAATAACAACATATATCTTTTAGCACTCAACAAAAATTGAGTTAAAAATAATCTCAGGTACTTCCTGTTTTTTTCTCACTAAATTATCATTAAACACATCTGTATAAAAAAAATTATTCAAAAAAGACTGTATACCTTTTACTTATTCTTTATTATATTATTCTGTCAGACTCCGATCCATATTTTATCTATATTTTACCCTAAACTCACAATTTTAATCAGAATATGTAAATCAGATACTGGTATCAAAGCAGAATTCCACAACGAATGCTAGTTGAGATATTATGTGTGGACCTGACAATATCTATTCCAGAGATTACTCTTCTTCATAACCACTGATAAGATCCTTAACCGTGGTGGATGAACTGGAGCATGTAGAAACTTGGATTTGATATTTCACAATGTTGGATAGGGTAAAGAAACTGAAAGACAAGAAAGCCTTCACAAGGGAGAATGAAATTAGTGATTTATTTTTTTGTTTTGGCAGGATTTAAGGCCATAAAAAATATCCAGTATGGTGTACCCCAAAATACTGGAAGACTTGACATATGAAGAAATTTAAAACACTATACAAAGAAACATGCGAATAAAAAAAACTAAAAAAAATGGTTATTGTTGAGAGAAGAAAAATTTCTAGAAAATAGGCAGAACCCAAATGAAAATGTAATGCCATATTTACGCAGATTGAAAGAAGCATTAAGATATGGGTTCGTGACAAATGTCTGTAGAAAACTAATTGAAGGCATGTGTGACGACGCTACATACAAGCATAAGATCCTAGAACCAACTACAAGCAAATGATATGAATTTAGAAGCAAGTGTAGGATTCTTGCAGCAATTAGAATTCATTAATGAATTTAATAATTTTAAAAACAATGTGGAAACATACATCACAACTAAAATACCAATTAAGTGCAAATATTGCGATAAAAACAGGAAAGAAAGAAAAACAAATGTCCTGTCCGGGGAAAACTATGATTAAACTGTAAAAGAAAAGACCATTTCCAATCTGTGTGCAGATAGAAAATGAAAATAGAAATGATAGGAAATATAAATCTTCATACTGAAAATACAGAAGTATATTCGATAAGAACACTTGGGGCTTTTTTAAATTTTAGTGGAATCATTTTCGGAATGGCCCGAAGTAATTAAGGTTGCTGACAGAAAAGCCACTACTGTAAAACAAATATTAAGAACAATATTTTCAAGGAATGGGGTGCCTAGAACTTTGGTCTCAGATAATGCAGCAGATTTTCCGCGGAAAGTTTGTGCTCGTGGCTAAAGAGCATTGGATGCGTCCTGTATAAAACCCCACCCTACCACCCACAATCAGATGGAACCACAGAAAGGAAGATGCAGACTGAAAATGGGACTAAAAGCATTTTCCGCAACTAATGATAATATAGAGAGTTACTTACCAAGATTACTGTTAAGCTATATGACAATTCCACATGCCGACATACTACAAGGTCCCTCCCCATTAATCGGTAGACAGGCTAGAGTTCTCATAACAATGTCACTTTGAACAAGTGAAAGTGTATGCTATAAAAAAGATAAAGAATCTAATCCAGGGAAGGTGGACTTTGTAGAACAGAAAGGAGACAACACAGCAATACTAACGAAAAATGGACAAAATCTACTGGAATATGTGGATAAATTTAGAAGTAGAATAGAATCCGGGGATATGGAAACGGACGAAGAATCTGAGGGGTGAAGAACATGAAGGTGGGGGGAGGGAGCAATTAATTCAGTAGTGAAACTGAACAATCTATGGATGATAATGAACAGAAATCTGACGAGGAGGCGGAAGAGAAAAATGAACTCAAACTTATAAGAATAAATTAAGATAGACACCAAGAAAAACAGTTTAGATTCCCAAGAATAATTAGAAGTCAAATATCAACGAAGTGTATAAGGCCATTTCGGTTCAGGGAGGTGTAGTATTGTATGTAAACGAGATACTGCTATAAAAGTAGACCGCCACAGTGAATGCCAGTCGAGCTATTATCTGTGGATCTGACAACGTCTATTTTAGAGATTCCTTCATAACACTCCGTATTACTGCCTCTCGTGTCTCCAACACGTCATAAGAACCAGATAATAAATAATAATCGTTTTGTTATTTCCACGTTTTGCTGTTTGTCATTTTTACGAGTATTTTTGTATATATAAATGTTAGGGGGTTTATAATTATTTACTCAGTGTTATAAATGCCTTACACCCTGAAAGAAAAATCAGAAAGTACGCGTTGTTTGGGTGGGAAGAAAAATAGAATTTCAGTTTGGAGGATCATGGGAAAAACAATGCGAAAAAAATAATATTATCACAATGAATATCTATCTACAATTTTCTTTCATTTTCTCAATAGATAAACGGCAAATTCTGTCTGTCCGTCCGTATATCTGAAACCCCTATAATTCTGTTAAAGGGGCTGTCCTTTTCGAAAGTGGGTGGTTACAAAATTGCACAGATGTCTAAAATCCCTTTCCAGTTCCTTTATTATTAGCATCACAGGAAAATTATTTCTTTTTTAAAAATTCTTTATTATCATTATTTTTATTTCATGCACAGTTACAAGAATAGAAAAATAAATAACGAGACGCCGAAGAACAATTTTTCATAATATTCACGAGAATGAATTCTTATCCAATTTGCTGTCTTAATGTTTCCAATCGTCATTTGCAATAATTTTATGAAATATGCAGAAAATGTTTGTTATCGTGCTAAAAAGGTAAACCTTAAAATAAAAACAATGCGTTGTTTGCCTTTTTAATTAATCAATAATTAAAAAAATATTCGAAAATAAAATTCCAAGCTTTCTGCTTATATTGAAATGATGCATTTTGAAATCTAACTTCAAGATATTTGTTAAAGGCTTTGTGCAAGCCTTTTAACAGCATTTAAATACAATATAGTATTGGGTTATGAATTCAAAATATGATTTGTTGATAGGTAGATAAAACTAAGGTATTAATTGTAAATTTAATAGGGATATGGCTCCATTAAAATTGAATAAAAAAACTGTGTATACGAGCAGTCTAGGGGGACAACATATATATGAGAGAGAGGGAGGGAGAGAGAGAGAGAGAGATTATTGTTAATGTTATTTATGTGTGACCTTAATGAAACCTCATCGGATGCCATGCATAAATAAATGTAATTTTCAGTATATTTTTATTAATTTTTTATAAAAAATTAAGAATCAATTTTTTACCAAATTATTATTAAATTAATTCATTTTTAAATTTACTAATTTTGTTTTAAAGAAATCAGTTAGGTAATATTGGTTTTGATATATTTTTTTAACTTTTTATCAATAAAATATAAGAAAAACAGATTGATATCGCGATAGACAGTTTTCTTTTCTGACGTATTGTTTTTTACCTGAGAGATTTTTGAGCGAAGAACAAATTCTTCTTTTACACCGTGTCAACTAATTCTTTTATCCTTTTCGCTGCTTGTGTTCAATTCAAGTAATTAATTTTTTTTAATTACAATTTCATTAAATATAGGAAGTTGGGAAAACATTGGATTGTATTTTAATTCTGTTGAAAAAAAAATTGATGAAATATCAGAAGAAAAAAAACAGATGGCGATAGAAATATTGCAATTAACGACATAGACAATGTTCTAGCATATGAATCTGGACTATTTTTGAGCAAGGAACAAATTGATTCCTTGATTCTGTTCGCCGTTTGTGTTCAGAAACTACATACCTTCTACTTTCAAGTAATTATTCTTTTTGAATTGCAATTTCTTTAACAAGTGTAAGTTTTATTATTGATTACAAAATATTGACGATCTTGAGAAAGAAATATCAAGTTCAAAAACGACAGCAAATTAATCCTGTTTGTTTTTCTATGAAAAGCTTTTTTTACAGATTCGACCTGAAAAGGTAAGTGAGACATATTATTACTCAGTTAACAAAAGTCGCATTTTAAATTATTTAAATATCCTCTTTGAAAGAAATTCGATTACATTTCGGTTTTATTTGAAAGCGGATGAGAATTAAAAATACGTACCTTCATTCATGTGATTGCTAAAAAAAGAGCATGATGAAAAAGACGCCAAACTTGATGAAAACAAAACTTTATCGTCTAAATATTTATATTATTATTAAAGGGAAAGACCGAAGTATTTATAATTATTTTTTTAAAAATTCCCTCTTTTGAGAACATTCTAAATTTTGATAAAACAACCTGCTTTCTCTTTGTATCACCGGAACTGGTAAAATAACATATACAATTTTTAGCACGTTTCTTTTTCATGTATGACAGACATTAATTTGGAAAATCTTGCAAAAATAAAAATAATTCTTAGATGTTAATGAAACTTTCAGAAACTATTCACATGTTTAATTAAGTTTTCTTTTATTAAAGTCAAGGCAAAGATATTTTTATATGTATTACCCCCCACCTAATTTATGAAATCTTTAGAAATTCAATAGCATTCAGTTTAGTGATTATATTAGTTAAAAGCACAAGGCTTTGAGGGAAGCAAATCATACATTTTATTTCTTTTTAATTGGACCTCCCTACCTGAAAATCAGCCCAGAATTGTAACATACAAAACTCCACAAAACAAAGATATTATTTAATTTCAAATGCTTTTATTTTTTTATTTGCTTTTATCATAAAAGCATTTGAAATTAAATACTTAAATAAACAGTTTAAGTACCAGTTTCATAATAAGATGGAAAATGCTTTTCACAAACAACAGCGTTTGCTTTGTCAGGGGTGTGTTGTCTTCCTGAGGTATTATTACCTAACCCTCGTTCTCACTCATTTTGATCTTAGGGAAGACAAAAATACCTTTATTTTTGTTAATAACAACGACAACACAGTACAATATTTTTTACCATTTTTGAGAAAGATTTTGTTGGGGTACTGAAATTAAAAACTATTAACTTAAATCTTTATTTTGCAAAAAAAACCCACATGGTGTGGGAAATTTGTTCCGAATTTGACACATGAAAGGATTTATCATTTAAGGTTAAATGTGAGAGAATTAATAAAAGTAAAAACGGCTTGAAAGATTAGAGAGCGGACAATCAAGCATGCAAATGACCGAAAAAATAAAGTTTCTTATAAATTCACCGAACAAAACTTTAAAAAAGAATACATAAAAATTCAATAAAACCAATTCCTTTAAGAAAAGCTTTTAATTGATTTGATTGTAGACACTATTGTTGTTTTACTTTTAATAATTTTTTTTTTATGAATAATGAAGTTTTACAAAAATTATTTTCATTTTTAAATAATTGAATTAGAATAATTCATAAAGTTTCGAATCTTTTAAATTTCTACGTTACTTTTCCCCTGTTAGGTGATATTGTTATTAATTAAGCTATATTTATTAATCATAAATCAAAAAGCTTAGTAAAAATTACGTAAATACCTTATTTTCGTTATTGTTTTATAAGCAAAAAATAAGCATCATGTTGTAATGTCGGGTCTGTCAAGATAACACTTAACAGAACTCGACCGAGTCAGTCGTAGTAGTAGTAGTTAGTATACAATACTCAGCTAGACAAGTCACTGCAATCATATATGCTTTTTTCTTTAGACAATTACCAAGGACAACACATCATGAATATAGATCAGTGCCATTCATGATAGTAAAGAGTAAAAAAAATGTCACTGACCACATCATATTCTGTTGATTAATTCTTAAATTTACTAATTTCCTTGGAAATAAATTTTTTTTGACAAATATTTATAAGAGGTTTTTAATTTTGTTGTTTACTTTTCGTCAACAAAAACTTTGAAAAAAAAAACAGATTGCGATAGAAACTAATGCTTTGATTGTCTGACTATTTTTTGAGCAAAGAACAAATACTTCATTTACACCGGTTACTTTAATTTAGGTATGTCCAATATTTCGCTAAAAAGTGGTATACTTTGACGAAAAAAGGTCCCCAAATTGATAAAACAATTTTTAACGTTTAAATGTTTATGTTGTTATTAAAGAGGAAAGACCAAAGTATTTTCTGAATATTTTTTCAGATTTTTTAATCCTTCCTATAAATGTTAAAAATTTTATTTAAAAATCTAGTTTTTTTCGAGTCAAAAACATTTTGTAATATCGAACTTATCGGCCTTTCTGTCTGAGTTTGTAAACAAGATCATAGTTAGTTAAAAATCATGTAAAATTCACTTACACCTTTTTCTTTTGTTATCTTAGGAAATTTAGAATGATTAAAGTATACTTAATGTAATTTGAAAGAAACATTACTTACTTTTATTAGCAGAAAATTTTTTAAGAGAGATATTTCCAACCGAGGTGGTCTATTTTCGTCCGCGTTGATAGGCGTTAATTGATGTACGTCAATATATTGACAACTTACGTCAGGAGAATTTATCAGACGGTAGCGCAGAAGTGATATAATTCGTTCTAATTTTAAGTGAATCTGGTTAGTAGATTTTTTAAAAAAATTCACTTTCAAAAATTTTTTTTTTTTTCACCTTATGTTTGAGGAAGAATTCTGCACTGAAAATAACATTTAAATTATGAAAGAAAATCAAATTTTACAAGTAAAAATAAAACAGTAAAAAAAATACATTTTTTTAAATTGAGGTTTATTATTTCAGTCATGAAATATTTTTCTGAGAATATAAAAATTATATGAAACACCATTAATTGAAACTGGTTAACTTAATGAAATGAGATTTTATTTCTTTTTATTAAGGCAGATTTTTTTCTATTTATTAATAATTGTGATATGAGAGTTTTATTTTATTTATTAATAAAATTAACATGCTATGTTGGGTTTGACTCAACAAGTATTTAGTGACAAGCTAACGCCAGAGAATTTAAACTCCAAAAATCGTTTTAATTGATAATTTTTTGTCGTGTGGATAATAATTCCAAAGTAATGTACAATGAATTTATGCATTCAATTTCAAACTTGAAAATTTGGGTGGACTTCCAAGGGCGTTTTTTTTTTTGTTTTTTTTTTGTAATTGTAAATAGTCGATATTTTCTTTTATCCCACTATTTGATTATATTTGAAAAGAAAAAGAAAAAAATTGAAAATGCGACGATATTCAGTCAGAAAACTTCACAAGCGTTGTTGTGTTGTTACTGAACGAATGCAAAGCAATTTCTGAAGTAAAAACAATTTGCTTCTATCAAGGGAAACTACTCACGTGACATTATTTCAATGCTGTGCATTCATACTTTCGTTGGAGACGATTTTAAATACAATTTTGGAATATTGAAAATTATTTTAAAAATATCAATGGTTGTCAGATTTTAATAAGCTTTCAAATTTATGATCTTTAAAAAGTAGAGAACATAATATATCATTTCCATAAGGTTGCATAAAGAACTTAATTTATAAATATATAACAACCTTTTGTCATATTGTGTATTTAAAATTGAAACAAAAAAGAAATTAATGTAAAAATTCATTTTTCATCAAAAAATTGTTTTTCTTTCAGATAATAATTACCTTCGTATACATTATTCAGAAAAGCCATTAAAACTTTCTTAATTAAATATTGTCTTATTTTTATTGGGTTTTGTATTTTTACAATTGAGGTAAAAGTTTGGACAATTTTGGACATATTTTTAACAAAAAAATCGATGATTTAGATTTTTCAGAGTTTTGTGCATTTAATTTTTTTTAAAATTCAGATTGCAAATAAAATTTTTTTGAGTTTTCATAAAATTAATTTCGAGGGGGTTAACAGATATAAAAAAAAATATTTATACCATGACTTTCAAAGAGACAAACATTTCTAAAATAAGTTCATTCATTTCTGAATATGTTCTGAAGTATTCATTAAAATCCAACAAGTACTTAATTCTTTCAACTGAAAAAAAAAAACAACTAAAAAACAAATGCTAAAAAAGCCTAAAATGGACATACCTACTTTAATTCTTATCTTTTGTTCAGAAACGATACATGCTTTCTATTTTGAAACAATTAATCTTTTTTTTAAATTGCGATTTATTTCCAAATAGAAAGTTTTATTATTGATTCCAAAATATTGTCGATCTTGAGAAAGAAATATTAAGTCCAACAACAACAGCAATTTAATCCTGTTTGTTTTTCTATGAAAAGGTTTTTAAGAGATTCGCCCTGAAAAGGTAAGTTAGACGTATTATCACTGACTTCTGAAAAGTCCCACAAAAAAGGCATTTAAAATGATTTAAATGATTTCTTCGAATTTAAATTTCGGTTTCGTTTGAAAGATAAAAACCTGAACCTAATGCGAAATAAAAAAAATTTAACTTTCTTATATAAATAAGCTTTTTAAAGCATTTTAAAAACATTGACACCTTTTCTCGTCATTTAAAAGTAAAACTGTCAGTGGCGTAAAAAAAACAGCATAGCACGACGAAAAAAGTTTCCAAATTCAATAAAAACAAAGTTTTGTCATTAAAATGTTTCTGTTATTATTAAGAAGAAAGACCAAAGTATTTATCATTATTTGAAATTTCTTAATCCTTTCTAGCACGTTGGAAACTTTGGTTAAAAAAAATCTTGTTTTGTTTACATCAATGACCGAACCAAAGATAAAGGTTGGGGGGTGCACTTTTTCCGGTGAAATACACGTTAATTTGGAAATTCTTGTAATGAGATCGCTAAAAAAAGAGCATAGCATGATGAAAATATGTCAAACTTCACGAAAACAAAATTTTATCGCCTAAATGTTTATATTATTAAGAGGAAAGAACAAAGTTTTTTTTAAATTATTTTTTTAAAAATTTAATTCTTTTTCGTACTTTCTAAATTTTGGTTAAAAATACCTTGTTTCGCTTTGTGTCACTGGAACTAGTAAAATAACATAAACAATTTTTAGCACTTTTTTTTATATAACACACATTAATTTGGAAAATCTTGCAAAAATATAAATAACTGATGGATACTTTCAGAAACTATTCATAGATGATGGAAATTATTATAAATATTTTTCTTTTTATTAAGGACATGGCAGAAATATTTTTTGATATTTATTACTAATTTTATGAAAACTCTACAAATTCAATCGAATCCAGTTCAGTGATTGCAATAGTTAAAAGCATAGGTCTTTGAGGAATGCAAATCATGTTTTTTATTTGTTTATTTTACTTTTTTAATTGGAGCCCCCCCCACACACACACACACCTGAAAATCAGCTATGAATTGTAACATACAAAACACAATAAAACAGATATTATTTAATTTCAAGTGCTTTTATTTGCTTTTATGAATATGGACAATATTTTCTGAAAGCAAAAAATTTTTTCGATGAAAAATGAATATTTAATAGAATTATTTTTATTTCTTTAATTATAATAGATTTTTCAACATTTAAGTTGTTAAAATATTATAAAATTAGTTAAAAGCCACATTCAGTTTTGTAAATGTCCTTATGAGATAGATCTTTTTTAGTGCATTGTAAATTGTATCATTTTGACTAATCAGAAGACCCACAGTAATTAAGAAATATAATTTTGTGTTTATAATCGGGCTGTAATTATAAAGTATGGAAGACTAACCAGAATACAATTAAGTTGTGTTATTTTGTTTTCTATGCATATTTACTTATTATGAATCTGTGTACAGTTATATGAAAACTATGTTTATTCATGAATTGGAAATACAATAAATTAAAAAATTATCTGTGTACGAATATTTCTTTCCCCTCCCCTGCATATATAGTGTCATTGTGATTGTGCAGTAAAAAATCCTTGCAGACTTGTTAAGTTTTAGGTACTTTGACATTATAATCTTACTTGCAAAGACACTTGCTGATGAAATGTTAGAAAATTCCCTGTAAATATTAAATAGCTATTGCTCTTATTTTCTTATAATGTCATGTATGGACACCCATATTTACAAAAATCAGCATGTTTCTGCACACAAAATATTTTTAAATAAAAATATTTTTCACATATAATAAATCAAGTGGACAATAGCACATTAATTGTAGAAATTATTTCATTATTTCTGGGTTTTTTTTTCATTGTTAACTATTGGTTTAATAAAAAGAGTGTGGTATTAACAAAAGATCTCTTGTCATGATGATTTTTATTTTATTGGATAGTTCAGCTATCAGTTCTTGCATTTTTGTTGCTGACAGGCCCAAAAAAGGGGTCCTCGCACTGATGAAAATGATGGATGGTTTTTATTAGGCAGATCAAATATCAGTTCCCGTGTTTGATGTTTCTGACAGGCCAAAGAAGGGGAACTTATATGATCTCTTCTTTCTGGCACTGGTGAAAATGATGGATGGTTTTTATTAGGCAGATCAAATATCAGCCCCTGTGTTTGACAGGCCAAAGAAGGTGACCTTAAATGATCTCTTCTTTCTGGCACTGATGAAAATAATGGATGGTTTTTATTAGGCAGATCAAATATCATTTCCCTTGTTTGATGTTGCTGACAGGCCAAAAAAGAGGAACTTAAAAAATGATCTCTTTGTCACTGATGAAAATGATGATTTGTTTTTACTAATCAGAAGAACCTGCAACAGAAAAATCCCCCAGCGGTTTTCAATGAACTTTATCATTAGGGTAGGTAGATTTTGGAATCATGGTATTGCACTCAATTGTTGCGATTTGACAGTTTACACTGTAGATATTTTTGTTTTTTGCTTCACCTTTTGTAAGAAAATACATAACATAATTAAGCATTTTGAAGTTGAAATGAATCTTCCCATCAAAATTTTCATACACTTATTAATAATTTCCTCAGTTTAAATAGAAACATTTTTCATATAATATATAACTTGAGGAGACAATTATGAAAATTACATCATTTTTACTGTGGATTTTGTATTCTGATTTTTAAGTATTAGTTTAATAAATACTTCAGTTGCTTTCTCAGATCAACTTTTATCTCTCAGGTTTGTGCCATTGCTTACTGTCCCATGAAGGGAGACATCAAAGGATCTTCTCTTAGGCCCTGATGTATGTGATGCATTGTTTTTATTGGAAGAGATGCCTGCAGCAGATCATCTTACACCAGGTGGTGCTGGCTATGGACATAATCATATGGTTAGTGTCATTAGTCCAAGACAAGGTTTAAAAAAACTTTAAAAATCAACAGATATTTTTCAAGACTCATATTTGTATTGTTTCTGAATTGAAAACGTTCTCATTTTAATTGCATACATTTCGTAAGATATGATGTGAAGCAATCTTTTTTCACTGGTTCACACACTGAAATGTTTGATCTTCACTGGTGGCTAATGCTGCTTCATTATTAAGCTAATAATTGCATGTCTCTCTCATAATATGGACTGCCTTCATATATTATTCACTGCGGCGATTAATATATAACTTATGCGTTCTTTTTTTTACAGATGCTGTACAAATCCACATTGGGTATTACTGAGAATTTCATTGAAGGAAAAGACATTACAGTTACCATGAAAACACTAACAAATATATGTGACAAGAAATAATGTACTTTGAAATTTATGGTTTATTTTTTTACAAAAACATAAGTTATGTTTGAATAAATAGCAAAGATAGGACATATTCATGTGACATTTGCTAAATTGTTGTGAAGTCGGACATAATAGGCAAAATGGAAACACATATTGCAAATAAACCATATTCTTGTGAAGTTTGTGGATCTGCATTTTCACACAAGTCAGATATGGTCAAACATATGCGCACACACACTGGAGAGAAACCATATTCTTGTAAAATTTGTGGATCTGCATTTTCACAGAAGCCACATTTAGTGAGACATATGCGTACACATACTGGAGAGAAGCCACATTCTTGTGAGGTTTGTGGATCTGCATTTTCACAGAAGCCACATTTAGTGAGACATATGCGTACACATACTGGAGAGAAACCACATTCTTGTGGGGTTTGTGGATATGCATTTTCGCAGAAGTCAGATTTAGTGAAACATATGCATACACACACTGGAGAGAAACCATATTCTTGTGAATTTTGTGGATCTGCATTTTCATGGAAGTCAAAATTAGTGAGGCATATGCGTACACACACTGGAGAGAAACCATATTCTTGTGAAGTTTGTGGATCTGCATTTTCATGCAAGTCAAATTTAGTGTCACATATGCGTACACACACTGGAGAGAAACCATATTCTTGTGAAGTTTGTGGATCTTCATTTTCAATCAAGTCAGATATGGTCAAACATATGCGTACACACACTGGAGAGAAACCCTATTCTTGTGAAGTTTGTGGATCTGCATTTTCACGGAAGTCGAATATGGTCAGTCATATGTATACACACTATAGATAAGGTGTAGGTTCTTGAAATTTGTGGATCTCCATTTTCATGGAAATGATGTTCAGCCATTTTTGTATACACACTAGAAAGAAAAAAATATTATTGTGATCTTTGCTGATACGTATTTCCAGAGAAATTTTGTTGCATCATATGTATACACAATAGACAGAAACCTTATCATAGTCCACATTTATTTTCGGAATCAGCAGAAACTTCTCCTGTAGTGCATCATGTAAAAACATGTAGAAATGAAAAATGGTGGATATGCCTTTTCTGAGAAGTCACATTTTGTGTGAAATATGAATCATATTATTGTAAAATCTGTTATGCATTATTTTCCAATGCTGTAAAATGCAATAAATTTTCTGCGATTCTGGTATGTGCACATTTTGCATCACGGTTGCATAAAAATCTAATGCATTATCTTACCCATCTGTGCATCACAGAGACGTAATTACATCTTCCCATGAAAACCCATACATTACACAGATCCACTGAAAGAAAAGACACTTCACTTTCCATGAAAACACAAACAAATATATGCTACATGTGAAAGTCAAGCATCTGCATTGTCAAAAGCATGACAAATATATGCAACATGTGAAAGTCAAGCATCTGCATTGTCAAAAGCATGACAAATATATGCTACATGTGAAAGTCAAGCATCTGCATTGTCAAAAGCATGACAAATATATGCTACATGTGAAAGTCAAGCATCTACATTGTCAAAAGCATGACAAATATATGCTGCAAGGTTCATGTGGACATCATGGATCTACATTGACAAAAGCATTGGCAATGAACTTTACCTGACAAGAAATAATGTACTTTGAAATGTACTGTTTATTTTTTTGCTGAAACACATTTAATGTTATGTATAAAGAACCGGAAATATAGGACATTGATGTGACATCTACTTAACTGCTGTGAAGTTGGACATAATAAGCAAAATGGAAACAAATATTACAAAGAAACCATATTCTTGTGAAATATGTGGATCTGCATTTTCACATTTAATGTGACATATGTCAATTTTCTTCTCCCTTTCTTTCTCTCATATTTGTATATATCCTTTTACCTTTTTTGTGTATGTAAATAAAGATTTTCTTCTATTGTTGCACTCAGAGCAGGAGTGTGAGTCTTTATTCTTCTGCCTAAAAGAGAGAACTGTCCACTCTAAACTTTCAAGCCATTGTTGCTTTTATCAATTCTGTCACCTTTAACCTTAACCCTTTCATGTGACAAATTTCCTATAGGATGAGTCTAATGTTGATTATGAAGGTGTTTGAAGTGATCACTTATTACTCCCTTCATTTCATCAAACACCAATAAGTTCTGTTGTTTAGGTCTATAAAAAGACAATTTTTTTCTCTCCCACAATTAAGATGTAGTATTGGACTTGATTCAGCATCAATACAGACATATCCTTTTCCTTATGAATTACATACTGTTGTATAAAAAATAAAAATTAGATTTGTAATTTTATTGCTTTCACTTTTTGTCATTGAAATGTTATGAAAAAAACAGATTAAGATTGTGATATGAACTATTTTTGAGCAAGGGACAAATTCTTTTTCTCTGGTTACTGCAATTTTTTTTGTTTGCTGTTCTATTTTCAGATAATTTTAACTTTGTTTTAATTACTTTAAAAATAGGAAATTTTATTGATTACAAAAATATTCTCAGGGTTGGGAAGAAATATCAAGTACAACAACATCAACTACTGTTTTTGTATGAAAAAGTTGAGATTCGTCCTGTAAAGGTAAGTTAGATAAGCCATCATGGACTTTGAAAAAAAATGAAATGCATTTTAAATAACCTTTTTGAACTTAAAGTTCAGTTTTATTTGTAAGGTAATAACATAAAACTAATTCAATTTCAAAGTAGATTTAATTTCTGTATATCAATAAAGATTCCAGTCATTTTAAAATCATTGACACATTTTCTAGTTCTTCATCAACAAATCCAACTGCCATTGGCATTCAATTACAGAATGTAAAGTGTAAACAAATTTGTAAATCTCTTTAATTGTTTAGTCTTACAAGCAACGACACTTTTTGCAACAACATCATAAAAGCTTAACAATAAATTTTAAATTCAATATCATTATCTTTATTGTTTTCTAAAAGAGGAAAGACAAAATGAGTTTTTGATTATTAAATTATATTTTTTGATCCTTATTTGCTGTGAAAAACATTGATTCGGATTTTTTTTTTTTCAAAAATGAATTTGTTGGATTTTAATGAAACTTTCAGCACTTTTTCACAGTTAAATGGAATTATATTAAAAAGGTTTTTGTTTAGGAAATCATGGTAAAAATGTTTTTCTTCTGCAACGACTTATAAGAAGCCAAAGTAATAACAATTGTAAAAAATTCTAAATTACATAGAATTTTTTCTGAAATTTTTTAGATTATTGCATAGTTGAAAAATTAGATAAGAAAGGAATTTACACTGTATTCTTCAAGTAATTTTTACAGTTCTGTGACCTTTTCTTACAAATGCCAAATATTAAATTATTGATAAATCTGTCAAACCTCATAAAAACATGCATCTTCATGTTCAATCAATGTGTTTCTTCAATATTTTAAAGTAAATGTAAGTAATTTTTGTTTTCATTCAGCTTAATTAAACTATCAGTTAATATTTCTCAAATTTAGTTTCAATAAAGTATATTTTATTTTTGACTATATGAACAATTTTAGCTATTTCAAAACAAAAATTAATTCCTGTCAATTTAAATAAACTTTGAAATACAGAAAAACATTTTGCTTATTGGAAATATTAAATTTAATCTATTAGCTTGAAATTAAAAGCTTCAAGAAAGATTTTTCATTTTTAAAATATATTTTACACCTGAGGTGTGGCTCTTTCATTATTTATTATTTTATTATACAACAGGTATTTCAAAATCCACTCCAAAAGGTGGGATGTGGCACAAGGCTGAGTTTTATGTGAGGGTGATTCTAAGCCTGTAGGCTTAGGCTAAATTACACTTAGACACTGCATACACAGGTTTGGGTTTGCTTACCCACCCCCCCAGATGAGACTCTGTAAGTAGGTATAGCCTTATCTGGGTTCATCACTGCCCAAAGCCAGAGAGTTTGACAAGCCTGGCAGTAAATTGCCTGACTCCAAAATGACTACCAATAATCTTGTACCCTGGAACACTTCATAGTAATGGACAAGTTCAGGGGTGTACTCTTTATGACATGACAATAGCTAAATACATCCTTTAGAATGAAAGAAAATTAACTTGTGCAAATGTCTGCATAACAAAAGGATTTAATTTAGGGAAAAAGAAAAATGGGGAGAATCTCTCTCTCTCTCTCTCTCTCTGGTTAGAAAAAATACACACAAGCCACCAATCTGCCACTGGGTGGTATGTCTCTAGTGTTTACTGCAGGTGGCCCACTCTGGGTGTGCCTGTGTGTTTATCTTGGTAATTTCATCATTTGTGGAATGCTAGTGGACTGCCAGTGGCTGCCACCAGATGACCAACAGCAGGCCACTAGCATCTTGCTTGTAGGGAAGTTGTGGCAATGATAAATGAGGGAAAGGGAAAAGGATAAGTGGAAAAAAATTTTGTGTATGAGATAGTCAAACAAAAAATCACCTATTTTGAAAAGTAACATTTTTTAGACAAAATTTGTGTTTTTACTGACACTCATACTTGACTGAAAAAGCAAATTCACACAATTTTCAAGAATATGTTTTATCTCCAGTGTGTGTAGAAATAACTTTAAAAGATTTGTGCGGTGTTTATTAAAATGATAATAAAAATACAAACTGCTTAAAAAATAAAATATTTTGTACTCATTGTCATGGATATCTTTTGAAATCTGACAAATTAAGATTAAGATTTGGTTAAAGAAAGACTATATAAGTTATAATACATGATGCACTGAAAAGAGAATCTTCTACTGGTTCAGAAATTAAATGTGCACTAAGATAAGGTTTCTGTAAATTGTGTATGCACATGATGCACAAATAGTCTGGAAATGCATACAGTCAAAAATCACAAATATATTTTTCTCTCCAGTTATGTACAAGTTACATTTGAAATTAAATCATTGGTATTCACTTAGTATCAACCAACAAGTACCTTTAACTATGTTATAATTTTTATGGGTTGGTTTTGTGAAATGTAATCAAGAAGCTTCAAAAGAATATGATTTCTCTCCAGTGCATATATATATATATATATATATATATATATAGATAGATAGCTCACTAAACATCAACACCATGAAAATGGAGAAACACAAAAAATTATAGTCTTTCTCTAGTGTGTGTATGCAGATGATGGACAACATCGGGCTTCCATAATAATGTCCCTACAAGTTGTTATGCTCAAATATTTAGTAGGCAATTTCCAGCAGTATTTTATGTAGACATGGAGTTTCTTCAGTCATTAGTTTGAGAATTATGATACATATGAAAATTAAAAAAAGGAAAACCGTGGAATTTTCATGGGTACGTCAAACACCAAATTTAATTTAATTAAAATTTTGATATTTACCATTTTTGGCAGATTACATTGCCTTAAAAAAGATTCAAATCAAATGAACAAATGCAAAAAATGTAAGTACTTTTATTTTTATTTATAATAAAAAAATACTTTTTACACAGTCTCCTGTGCTTTTTTTGTTTGTTATTTTTACTTGCGATGAATTTAGCTGATAATGTAATTTTTGTTCCTAATATTTTTATTTTTCAGCTTTGTTTCAACTAATTCTAATTTATTTTGAGAAATTATTTATAATACCATCCTAGAAGAAAAATGTTTGTTTCATTTTCGTATTTTTTCTCTTCGCCTTTTTAAGTGGAGTCTCAACGTTTTGACAGAATGACGACATATAGGGGCCTCGTATCATATATTTGGGATTCTGCCACTGTCGCCTGCCGGGAACAAACATCAGGCATTTATTGTTGAATATCCAAGAAATCTAGGGATTTTTAAAAACGAGGAACCACGTCTTGTCTAACACCGCTACATCGCGTTCGTCTGTTATTATCAAACGAAATATTGTCTGAAAAACCAAAGTAATTTCGTGTTTTTCCATTTCTTAATTCATTCCTTGTCAGATTCGTTACAACTTCGACATTATTATATCAACTGAACGAACAATACAAAACTTGGGTCGTCGATTGAAGGAGGAGAAATCTCAAGGAAATCATTTGAAAACACAAACAAATCAGACGATTTTGTTTTTCTCATTGAATTTTCTCGTCTGAAAGGTAAGTGAAGGAATAATGATAATTTTTAATGAAGAAGAAATCCTTACTTAATTGATTTTTCTCACTATTTGGGGGTTGGGTGCTGTTAGCAAAAATGCAAATAAAATTAAGTTGCGATCATAAATTACTACAGAAGAAGAATAAATTGCTTTTTCTTTTTTCAGAAGACAAAAAATGATGACAAAAAATCCTCCATGAAAAAACAATATAAAAAAAGTATTAAAAATTGCAAAGATTTTAATATCACTTCGTTAATTCGGTATAAATTTAATTTTCGATACCTAAGGTTTAAATTTAAAAAAATGAAAAAGCATTCATGAAGATTTAATTTTAGCTTTAATTTAGGTACCTCCACGAAAACTAAAAGTAAACAAAAAGAGCAGTATGATGAAAAAGACGACAAACTTGACGAAAACAAAATTTTATCGTCTAAAATAAATGTTTATGTTATTATTAGGAAAGAACAGTTTTTTAAAATTATTTAAAAACATTTTTCCTTCTTTTTAGAACATTCTAAATTTTGATTTAAAAAAAAAATTGTTTCTCTTTGTATCACCAGAACTAGTAAATAACATAATTTTTTTTTTTCAGCACGTTTTTTTTTTCTTTTTTTTGTATGACAGACATTAATTTGGAAAATCTTGCAAAAATAAAAATAATTGTCGGGTGTAAATGAAATTTTCAGAAACTATTCACAAATTATGGAAATTATTATAAATATATTTTCTTTTTTTAAAGTCATGGCAGAAATATTTTTTTTATATTTAATACACCCCATAACTAATTTTATGAAAACTCTAGAAATTCAACAGCATTCAGTTTAGTGATTAAAGGCACAAGGCTTTGAGGAAAGCAAATCATGTATTTTTTTAATTCACCCCCTCCCAACACCTGAAAATCAGTGCTGAATTGTAACATATAAAACTCAATAAAACAAAGATATTATTTACTTTCAAATGCTTTTATTTGCTTTTAGTTGTTTATGGAGAATATTTTCTGAAAAAAAAACCTTTTCAATTAAAAGTGAATTTTTAATACAATTATTTGTAATTTCTTTAGTTATTTTAGATTTTTACATTTAAGTTGTTAAAATATTATAAAATTAGTTGAAAGCTGCATTCAGTTTTGTAAGTGGCCTTATGAAATAGATCTTTTTTTAATGCATTGTAAATTGTATTGCTTTGACTAATCAGAAGACCTGTAGTAATTAAGAAATGTAAAGTTGAGTTATTTGAGTTAAGCATTCATTGTTCTCCACTGTAAAGGCCTTTACATTTGCAAAACACATGTGGAGAAGTTAATTTGATTTTTCAGTTTCAACTGCTCAGTTATGACATTTTTCCATAAATGAAATATCAAAACTAATACTAAAATGAATGGAAATACAAATAACACAGTAGAATGTCATAAATGTACATAAAATTTTAGTATTTTATATAGACTTCTAATAAAATTTCATAATAAAGATACCTATAAAATAAATTAGTTAGATCTCTTTCTTATAAAATTTAATCTCACTCTTAACAGTCTTATCTTAATTTCTTTATAATATATTTTCCATAAAGCATTGTAAATGTAAAGGTGAAAGCTGAGTGCAAAAAAAAAATAAAATTTTGAGCACTGAAAGTTTTCCTTAAAAATAACGAGGTAAATAATTTGTTCACTTAAAACTACATAATTATGTCACTTCTGTCATTGTGTACAATAACTTTTCCTCATGTAAGTTGTCGATACATGATGAAATCATAACTCATCACCTGTCAAGTGATACGAAATGTTATGACCGGCTTTGATTTATTTTTAAACTACATCTTTTTGGCACAAAAACTAAGTAATGCTTGTTTCAAAATATTTTAAGTAACCATTATAACTTTTAATTTTTTAAAAATTAGTTATGAAAAATTATAATTGATTTTTAAAAGAATTTGAAACTGAGATTTTCATTTTTTTTATAAAATGGAAAAAAAATGGTTGACATGATTGATTACCTGTCAGTTTTGCTGACTCAAAAAAAACAAGATTTTTAACAAAAATTTTGAATGTGGTAGAAATGATTAAAAAATGTAAAAAAATACCCCCGAAATACTTTGATTTTTCCTCTTAATATTAACAAACATTTAGACAATAAATTTTTGTTTTTGTCAAGTTTGGCATCTTTTTCATCATGCTATGCTCTTTTTTTAAACAATCTCATGGAGGTACATATATTTTAGAGACTTTTAGTTAGGTTTGAAGATACTTCATGCAAAAATAAAATTTAAAATGATATAAATTTTTTTACATTAATTTGAAAATTTAATAACTGAAATAAAATTCCGTGATAGAAATAAAAATCAATAATTTATGAAATGTTATGCTATTTTATTTATCATCAATTGTTATCATGATGGTTAATATAGTAAATTTTCATAGTTCTTTAAAATTAAATTTTATTATTAATTACATAATTGTTTAAACTTTTGTTATTTAACCCAATACCTTAAACAATATTTAAAAGAAATTGCTGCTATGTGTAATGGTGAAAAGACATTTCAGAAAAAAAGGGCTGTTTTTATCTTCTATTGCCACTTCATTTTTAAAATGCAAGTCCTGCATAGCATAGTCGGTGCCAACTTCATATTTGGTCACTTGATAGGAGTCAGCTACAGCATTGAAATATGAAATTGTATAAAATGGATTTGCAAAACTAATGATGTAGCTGACATATTTGCAGTTGACGCCATCAATTGTCCAAATATGTTTGATTGTATGTCCAACTATGAATCCAGAGAGTATGCTGGACTTGTGCACACTCGGGATACCCAGAAGCTAAAAAAAGTAACTGACAGATCTGTCTGTTTCTTTAGATTTTTCTGGATCAAGGCTCTTCTCATTTTTTGAAATTGGAAATCCTTAGCCTTGATCCTTCTACCAATTTCTTCTTTGACTTCTTGGTGCTGAATCTTCTTCATCCTAGTCTTCTGCCTGCCATATATCAGTGCTAGCTATAGAGGTTCCTGGAACTGCTCAGCATCCAGATCACTGATGAATTTCCTTACTTGATTCTGCTTGGCCTTGATGACATCACTTATACTTGATACATAAGCTTTAAGCACAAGCTTCAGTCTTTCATAAAATTCACTGATGATGCTTTCAGCTCGCATGGTGTACTGCCTCACTAATGTTGATTGACTTGGAAGAAGCCTCTACCGTGGGGAATGGTTTTGCTTACTCACTGCTGAAAACTTCCACAAACAGGCAGTTATCATTTGTTGAGGAAGAGCTCATTTGCTGGGTCAGTCACTTTCTTTGCTAATGTATTTCCAAAGAAATCCTCTGTGGCATCGAAAATAGACATTGGGTCTTCTGTGAGTACCTTCAGATTGTCAGTGATCCCCTTGACGATGTTCATAGCGTCAATGGGGTCTCTCTGGTTATTTTCACTGGTGTAGAAGGTACTCATCCAAGGCCCTGATAACATCTTCCCTATGATTCCCAGCACTTGCATCTCTACGATATCTGCTGCAATGTTGTGATGGTCTAATTTGTTGAGGAAAGTCCCAAGATAAATTGCTTGAATTTTCTGAAAATGGGAAAGTTGCACTTAGATGAAAAATTACATGCAACTGATTCCCTTGGAATCTAGTGACTTTGGACCATGGAAACATTTGTTGTTCAACAATGGAACTCAATTTCTGAATGAGGACAAATTTATCACTACATATAAAGGAATTAAAAGCTACAAGAATTTACCATGCTAAGAACTCACTCACAATTGTAGTTCCCTTGGAATTCCTCAGGACCTTCCATGTGCTTGTTGCAACTGTTTCTGATAGATGCAAATTGCAATACCTTTCAACAAGTTTCACCTGCTACTCCATTTCCAGTATTTGATTTTTGAAAATATGAGTTTGAAACTGGCTTCAACACTTATGCCAGTAGACACTGAGCCTACCTTAGCTAAGTTGTTGATGCTGTCACAAATATGCCACTTGTAGTCCATTGCAGTCCCTCCAGGAAGACATTCCAGTGATACAAGATGGGAAGATGATGGTGTTTTCAATACCACACAGTTCATGTGATTGCTATCTTGTTGTAGAGTCAAAAACTAAAGTGTAGTTTTCTGCACTTCGCACAGCATCAAACGTCTTCACATATGAAAGGAAGCCAAGCTCCCCAACCATTCTATAAACTGTTCTGGCACTTTCACTGAAAGAGCAGTGTTCCATGGACAATGTTTTTGAAGCAGGTGTTAACAGTCCAGAAACACAAAAAGCAGGAAATCCATTTAAAAGTCATAATGGAGTTTCCTGCTAATAAAAGAATGGGAACTTTTTTTATTTTGTAGTTCTTTTAATTTTTTGCCCTTGATAATTTTTTTTTGTCAACAATTTGCTAAAAATTATAATGTTACTAAATTTTGATAAAGGAATGGCAGATGAACACGGCTTTGAAATTTCACAAGAGAGATTATAAGTTTTTTAAATAATTAACATTCAATTAGAAGTTACACCAAACATGGTTTCAGTTTCAGCTGCTTTGGACAAAGTTGCATCTGCAGCAGAAAGATATGCACTTGCAGCAGACAGGGTTGTAATCCAACTGGGGTGGTGGTTAAAGAGGCAATAGAAGATGTGGCAGGAGCAGATTTAGCAACAGAATTTCTTTCTATATTTCTTCTTTTGTTTTGTGAAATACAGAAAGTTCCCTTACTGAATTTATTGTAATATTAGGGAAACCATTTTTGGAATTCTCTAGGGTGGCCCATTGTGCTATCAGTAGAGACTCTATCACTTTCTTTGGTTTATATATTTCCAAAGAAATCCTCTCTGGAGATGAATATAGACATGGGGTCCACAGTGAGTACCTTCAGATTGTCAGTGACACCCTCGATGAATGGGCTCTTTTTGGGTATTATACTAGTGTAGAAATACTCACCCGAGGCTCTAATAGCATTTTCCCTATGATTCCCAGCACTTGCATCTTGATGATAGCGGCTTCTTCCGTAAATATCTGCTGCAGTGTTGTGATGATCTTATTTGTTGAGGAAAGTCGCAAGACAAATTGTTTGCATTGTTTGAAAATGGGAAAGTAAGTTGAAATAAAGCTTGATGATTCAAATGCTGCAAGGACAAACATAAACATTATTAGTTTTATATTAAAATTAAGACATTTAATCAGTAATAATTGAAACAAAACAAATGCAGCAAGGACTTACAACAAATATTTGTATTTAAAATTGGAAAAAAAAGAAACATTGCAGCAGACAGGATAGTATTTGCAACTCGGGTGGCAGTCAAACACATGATCTATTATTTCTGAACTGTGCACCTATAGTTTTGGAGAAAACATTTTCAATACATTTTTTTGCATATTAAAATGTATTTTTAAAATACTATCGTTTTGAAGATTTTAATAACAGCATTCCCACAAATTCAGACTTAATTTTAAAATGTTTGATAATTTTATCACGTTTTGTATTTGAAATTGGAGGAAAGAAAACAATTCCTGTAAAAATTAATTTTTCATGAGAAAAATATTTTGGCTTCAGACAATAGTTTTCTTACTATATATTATTTATAAGAGCCATTAAAGGCTTGTTTAATTAAATAATGTCATAGTTTTATTGAGTTTTGTATTTCACAATTCAGAACTGAATTTTGGGTAATATTGGATCGAAATTTACTAAAAGAATTGATGAATTATATTCTTCAAAGGCTTCTGGTTTAAACTAATATAATCACAAAATTACAAAGAAGCAGAATTTTTGAGTTTTCATAAAATGAAGTAGGAGTAGGAGGGCAGGTAACAGATGTAAAAAAAACTATTTTTACCATAATACAAACATTTCTAAAATAATAAAATTCATTTGTGAATACTGAAAGCTGCACTAAAACTCAGCAATTATTTGATTTTTGCAAGAATTTCCAAATTAAAGTGTTTTTCAACTGAAAAAACAATACAAAAGTTTTTAAAAATTTTTTAAATAGTTAAAAATGCATCAGTCTTTCCTCTTAATAATAACATAAAATGTTTGGTGATAAAACTTTGTTTTTATTAATTTTATGGCCTTTTGTCATCATGCCATGCTGTTTTTTCAGCGATTTAATGAAGATACCTAAATAAGACATTTAAACAATAATATTTGAAACAAAACATCATGATTCAAATGCAACAAATATAAACATTATGCAATACAGAAAATAATTTCTTGTAATTTCATAATTAAATGAGTTGGATGGAATGGATTAAAAAAGAAATTCTAGGATTTTCTAAGAAATGAAATGATTAAAACAAATTAATTCTTTTCTGAATAAGTTCTGAAAGTTTAAAATCGTTTTTTTCATTTCCTCTGTCATTGATACTGGAATTTGTCTATGAAAATAAAGTCCATTTTTGCATGTCATAAGAATAGTCATATTCCAGCAAAAATACTGAACAGTGCCACTACACTCTGCTGTCTACTGAAACATCTATTAACATTTTGAAATTCTGGATTCAGCATGTCTTATTATTCATTTTTGTAAGCATAACCTGTTTTTAATATATCTTGGGGGAATGGTAAAACTGTAGATTCTCTAAATACTTTAGCTTACAGGAGAAAGTCTTTGACAGATAATTATTGTTAATATTTCATATACTTATCTGTAATCTGCAATTAAAATTTTATTAATTGTGTAAACAAAGGCATAACTATATAGAAATCACCATGAACATATGGCTCAAAAAAACCTTGAGCTCAAAAATATGATCATGTATTCATCATGGAATCATCATTTATCATTCTAATATGAAGATATATCAGAATGGGATTGAAATTTTGGGAAAGAGACAGAAAAACCATGAGTAAAATGAAAAGATTTTTCTTTATATATCTGTTAAAAAATTTTGAAGACTACCTTCCCAAAATAAAAAGTACTCACAAGATATCATAGAGGGGAAGCAGACACCATGAATATATTTCCACAAAGTTTTCTAATGAAACAATCTATTCAGTATAGAATTAATTAGTTACTGAATAAGTACTGAAAATGCTGTTTGAATAAGATTATTCACTGATCTTTGACTAATCTTTAAATACCATGGTTAGGTGATAGCAGTTTTTTTCTTTCATTCCCAAAATTGTTTGGTGATACTAAATCAGTTTCATTTTGTCCATTAAGAAAATCATTTTTTTTTCAATTATCAAAGGACATATTTCTTTTTGAATGAATGATAATTTTTTACAAGAAATGTTACTTTTTATACTTTTAATTAAAATAATGAACTTTGAAATTCTGTAGAATTTTGTAGTAGTCAAGTGATATTGAATAAAAACTGTATTTATATATATATATATATATATATATATATATATATATATATATAAAGAGCAATTTCTGTCTGTTTATCTGAATCAAGTTGCCACCTAAACCCATGAATCAATATTTATGTAACTTTGATGATCCAGATTGTTACTAGGCTAATTGTTTTTTTTATAAAAATCTGTAATGGTTCCACTACAGACACTAGATGACAGATCTCTGCTGGGTCTTTCACAAAATAATGTTTATCACTGTGTTTAAGCAAGGGAGATAATTCATCTGACAAACTTTTTAGAAATTAAGATGCACATGTTATGAAATAATGACTATTGTAAAGCTCAAAATTCCAGAGATATGGATCTTTGTTCAATTTTAAAAATTTAGGGAACAACATCTGAATGAATCTACAAAAAACACATTTAGTGCCATGCTTGAATAAACCGCAGACATAGGCCATATTAATGTGACATCTGCTAAACTTGTGAAGTTAAACCAGATGGAAGGACGTATTACAAAGAAACCGTATTGTTGTAAAGTTTGTGGATCTACATTTTCAAGGAAGTGGAACTTAGTAACACATGCGTACACATACAGGAGAGAAACCATATTCTTGTGAAATTTGTGGGTTGGCATTTTCATGGAAACCAAATTTGGTTAAACATATGTGTATACACACTGGAGAGAAACCATATTCTTGTAAAGTATGTCGAACTGCATTTTCACATAAATCAAATTTGGACAGTCATGTGCGTAAACACACTGGAGAGAAACCATATTATTGTGAAGTTTGTCAAACTGCATTTTCACATACGTCAAATATGGTTAGTCATATGCGTAAACACACTGGAAATAAGCCATATTATTGTGAAGATTGTGGATCTGCATTTTCACGGAAGTGGGCTTTAGTTGTCCACATGCATACACACACTGGAGAAAGACCATACTCTTGTGAAGTTTGTGGATCTGCATTTTTGCAGAAAGGAGATTTGGTCAAACATATGCAAACACACACTGGAGAGAAACCTTACTCTTGTGAAGTTTGTGGATATGCATTTTCACGCAAGTCAAATATGGTCCGACATATACGTACACACACTGGAGAGAAACCTTACTCTTGTGAAGTTTGTGGGTCTGCATTTTCACAGAAGTCAGGTTTAGTGAGACATATGCATATACACAATGGAGAGAAACCTTATTCTTGTGAAGTTTGTGGATCTGCATTTTCACATAAGTTGGCTTTAGTGAATCATACGTGCACTTACACTGGAGATAAAGCATATTCTTGTGACGTTTGTGGATCTGCATTCTCACATAAGGCAACTTTAGTGAGCCATATGCACACTCACACTGGAGATAAAGCATACTCTTGTGAAGTTTGCGGATCTGTATTTTCCAAAAAGTTTGATTTAGTGAGGCATATACGTACACACACTGGAGAGAAACCGTATAATTGTGAAGTTTGTGCATCTGCATTTTCACTGAAATGTAATTTAGTGACCCATATGTGTACACACAATGGAGAGAAACCTTACTCTTGTGAAGTTTGTGGATCTGCATTTTCACTCAAGTCATCTATGCTCAAACATATGTGTACACACACTGGAGAGAAACCATATTCTTGTGACGTTTGTGGATTTTCATTTTCACATAAGCCAAACTTAGTGAGACATATGCGTACACACACCAGAGAAAAACCATATTTTTGTGATGTTTGTGGAAATCCATTTTCACAGAAGTCGCACTTAGTGAGACATATGCATACACACACTGGAGAGAATTTATACACTTGTGAATGTTGTGGATCTGCATTTTCACAGAAATCAGATATGGTCAATCACATTTATACACACAATGGAGAGAAATCTTAATCTTGTGAATCTGCTTTTTAACTTGTCAAATATCGTCAAACACATGCATACACACACTGAAGAGAAATCATATTCTTGGGAAATTTGTGGATTTGCATTTCTCACAGAAGTCACCTTCAGTGAGACATATGCTTACACACACTGGAAAGAAACCATATTCTTGTAAAGTTTGTGGATTCACATTTTTATGGAAGCCAGATTTTGTCAGTCATATGTGTACACACACTGGAGAAAAACTATAATTTTGTGTTTCTCCATTTTCAATGTGTTGATGTTTGATGAGCTATCTGTATATACACACAGGAGAGACATCTTTCTTTGGAAGTTTCTGGATCTGCATTTTTGCATGAGTCAAATTTTGTCAGTCATATCCATATTCATACTGGAGAGAAAAATATTTTTGTGATTTTTGGCTGTATGTATTTTCAGACTAATCATTTGTGTGTCATGTGAATACACAATTGACAGAAACCCTATCTTGGTGCACATTAAATTTTTGACTCAGTAGAGAATTTCTTTTTCAGTGCATCGTGTGAAAACATATAAATAAAGATTTTCAAATATTGCAAAATGCATTAGACATGGTGCAATGCTGGTAGGTGCACATCTTGCATTATGGTTGCATAAAAATGTTAATGCAGTAACTACCCCATATATGCATCACAAGAACATAACTAGATTTTCCCATGAAAAATGATACATTTTACAAAATTAATCCATAACAATTATAATATAGTTAAATGAACTTGTTGTTGGTTGATACTAAGTGAATGCCATCAATTTTATAACTTATGTATTCTTTCTTTAACTAAATCCAAATCATTTGTCAGATGGACAAGATATTGATTGTAATTAGTAGATAAATATATTTTTAAGCAGTTTGTATTTTTGTTGTTAACATTTTAATAAACACTGCACAAATCATTTGAAGTTGTACACACACTGGAAATAAGACATTCTTGTAAAATCTGTGAATCTGATTTTTCAGTCATGAGAGAGAGTGTCAGTAAAAGATTAAATTTTGTCTAAAAAAGTTACTTTTCCAAATGAGTGATTTTTCATGTTTGACTATCTCCTGGACAATAAAAATATATTCTACACTTATACTTTTGCCTCTTTCTCTTTTATGATTATCACAACTTCTCTGCATGAAAGACACTAGTGGCCTGCTGGTGAGCTACTGATGGCAACACCAGCTGTCCTCTGGTGGCAGACAGTTGGCCACTGGTGGTCTGCAAATGATAACATTGCCAAGATGATCACGCCAGCTGCCCGACAATGAGTGACCAGTGGTAAACGCTAGTGACATACCACCCAGTGTCAGATATGTAGCTTTTATAAAATTGTTTTTAACCACAGAGAGAGAGAGAGAGAAAGAGACTCTGGCCATTTTTTTCCTAAATTAAATTCATTTGTTTTACAGATATTTGAACAAATTGACTTCTTTCATTGTAAAGGTTATATTTAGCTATTGTTGTGTAGTAAAAAATACACCCCTGGTGATTCTATGAACTCATCCGATACTATAAAGAGTTCCATGGTATAAGGCCATTGATGTCAGGCAGTTTGCTGCAGAAAGGAGCCTAGACGAGTCTATGCCTACGAGTAGATTCTTGTTTAGGGAGGTAGACAAACTTGACCCAGTGTATGCGGGGTCTAAGCTGAATTTTTACCCAAGCCTACAGGCTCAGAATCACCCCACATAAAAACTGGCCTTGTGCCACATTCCTCCTTGTGGGGTGGATTGTGTAAATACCAGTCGTATTGGAGTCAGTCTTCATACAAACTATACAGCAGCAGCCTAAGCAATACGTATAGTGAATACAATAACGAATTATATTATACCAAGCACAAGAGTGTTATTAAAATAGCAACCTTACAATAGGAACTTATAATAATTACGCTGAGAAAAGCAAGTTAAGTTTATTAATAGAGATCTCTTAGAGAAATATTGGATTTCAAAGAGAATTTTAAATTCGTTGTTTACCTTTTTGTATACAGTAGTGGTTTCATGAATTGATGAGTGACCAAAAAGTTGCCAATGTTTTAAAAATGCCTGAAAAGTTTATTCATATATTTATATACGGAAATTAATATTTCTTTTTATTCAGTTTAAGTTAAAACGATGTCATTTAAATTATGTAAATTGTGTGTTTTTTATTTTTTAGAAAGTCCATGGTGGCAACAAGTAAATAAAGTAGTAACAAGAGTTCTGCTACAGTTATCCAATCTACTTGTGTTGAAAACCTTTCATCAATATCATTTTCTTTTGCAATTCCACTCGCTGTTGACATAAGAGAGGCATAGCCATTTTTGTGATCGTCTTGAAGAAATCTGCCAATTGCATTGATCTCTGCCACCATAATATCAATAGTAACATCAGAAGACTGCAACAGTTGACTCACTTTGTCCACCTGAAACAGAACATTGTAGCAAATGAAGAGGCGAAGTACAAAGTTCCTAGAAGATCCAGACCAATGTTCATTGTTAGAGAGTTGAAAGAATTATAAAACTGAGAAAATGTTGAGTAAATTTTTTTAGCATCAAAAGAGTTGAATGTTCCGTAATGTTTGTAATTAAGTTTCCATTGCTTGTAGTTGAATATTCGTGGTTTGAAATGAAGTTTGAAAAGTTTTGTTTGTTTGTAATGTAGTTTGGTAAAATTTCGTACGTACGTGTATGTGTGTGAATATGTTTTCAGCGTCTGCCCGAACTGGCGATCGTGACGCAGTTTCCTTTAAGGCTACACTTTTGTAGGCGGATGAAATCAAGAGAGAAAGAACAAATTTGTGTCTGATATTTGTAATCACGTGACAGCATCTAAAAAGCCATTGTCAGATTTTGGCGGAATTATTTTTTAGTCAGGTCAAGAACTAGGTTGATGTTATTCGAACATGACTTAAATGACCAATCAGAAGTTGAGATTTTCTGAAAATATGTATGAAGCTTGATAAGCTCTGTGATCCACTTTTTGCACAGAAATCGACATTGATATTCGGGCATGATTTAAATATTAAGTGATCAATCAGAAGCTGAGGTTTTATGAAAATATGTATGAAGCTGTGTAAGCGCTGTGATTCACTTTTTGCACAGATTTGTACAAAATTCAACATTGATTAGAAAGTGGTAGCAGGATACTAAACAACTATACGCCATTTTTTCGTAAATTATTTCAGTCAAAATATTTACAAAACAAATAAAAAAGTAAGCCAAATCAAGAAATCTCAAACAGTAAAAACAAAAAGTATTTCTCCGAGTTTATACTACAGATAGTGGCGTCAGCAAATAAGCCCCACCTATTGAACAGGCCTTCTATCTAAAGGGTGGTAGTCATGGTGGTGTTACCATATAAAAATTTCAGATTTAACTGGTTCTGTGAATAATATCCCTTGATATTGCATTTCTGGATAACATCTTGAATAAAAATGCTTGTTGTTCTTAAATTCCATTAAACTTGAAAGTATTAATTCCTTAAAAATGTTAATATTTACCATTTTCTATACATGACAATGCCTTAAAGGAATCAAATCAAAAGAACGAATGCAACAAATTCAAGTGTATTTATTTTTATTTATAATAAAATACTTTTTGCACCTTCCAACTTGTGTTTTTTTTACTGGCGATGAATTCAGCTCTAATGTAATTTTTAAATAAGTTACAGAATATGAAGACATTCTGATAACTTTTTATTCGAATATATCGAGAGAAAAAATGTGGTCTTTCTACTACCAAGGGGAGGGGAGTGTAAGCAGAGAGTTTTGTTGGTCTGTAGTTGGAGCGCGAATGTATCCACCTGGCTTAAATAATTGTGTTTCGAATTTAATGGGCTTTAATGCGCGATCCACTCTTTTCAGGTCTGGTAGCTTAGATCAGAATGTGTCACTGGTAGCCAGAGACGTAGTAGTTTGACAAGAAGAGATTGCAGTAACTGACTGGTGTAGCAACTGAAATCTAATAGATAGGGCCAGACTCACCTAAAATAATGAGTTGTTCACTTCACAGACATGCGCAGAAGGTAACATTTTTAGGGCATTAGGCTTCTTATCGTCGTATTATGATTCAGTTACTGCATATTGTTTGTACCTAGACTATTTTTGAGAAGGAACAATTTTTTCTTTGTCACCGTTTATCGTAATTCCTTTGTTCTCATTGATGTTTGTGTTCAGAAACGACATGCCTTCTGTTTCCAAATAATTAACCTTTGTTAACTACAGTTTATTTGAGAATAAGAAATATTCTTGATTACAAAAATATTGTCGATCTTGCTTGAGAAAGAAATAATCAAGTCGAGCAACAACAGCAAATTAATCCTGTTTGTTTTTTCTATGAAAAGGTTTTAGATTCGAAAAGGTAAGTGAGACGAACTGTCTTCTTAAAGGTTTGACAAAAATAATTCTAAATTATTTAAATGTTTTCTTTTAAAGAAATTTGGTTACATTTCGGTTTTATTTGAAAGATAAAAGCCTAAAGTGAATGAGAATTAAAAAGAAAAATTAATTAATTTCATGTTTTTTACCTGTAAATATTTTCGTCGTCATTTCTTAAATACAGAATTTTAAAAGATTTTATTTAAACATTTATAAATTATTCTAATGAACGTTTTTTAAATGTGTTTTTAACCTCCACTGTTTCACCTTCTTAAACAAAACAAAATTATCGGTTTTAAAAATCTTCCAGAAATAAAATTTGCGACATGTTATTTGAGTAGTAAAATTAGCAAATTTAAAGTTTACTTAACATAAAATAGTAATATCCAAGCATTTCTTAACAACGGGTCCTGTTTTTCTTATGTCTTATGTTCCGAGGTGTTCCCGACTAGTACGGATGATCAGAATTGACATAAATTAACAAAATCTAAGTGAAACCTTTTTTCTTTTTTTGGCTTTTCACTACCTAGTAATTTTTACAAATAAACATATTTTCAGCAATTATCTAATATTTTACAAACCTTTGGTTACGTTTGAAGATGCTTTATGTAAAAATAATAAGATTTAAAATGGGCTTTTTTAATAAAAAAATAATGTTATTTTAAACGTTTATAAGTTTATAAATTATTCTAATGATGTCTTTTTTTAAATGAAAATAATTTTAGTAAAAATTCATTATTGATCTAAAATGTAGTGCATTATTTTATTAAAAAAGTAATATACAAGCATTTCTTAACGACGGGTCTTGTTTTTCTTATCTTTATGTTATCAATATGTTCCAAGGTGTTGATAGCTAGTATGGATGATCAGAATTGACATAAATTTACAAAATCTAAGTGAACGCATTTCTGGGAGGGATTACCTCGTAATATTTACAAATTAACATATTTTCAGCAATTATCTAATATTTTATTGACTTTTAGTTATATTTGAAGATGTTTTATGAAAAAATAACAAAATTTAAAATAAAATTTTCCGAGATTAATATTAAAATTTAAAATGTGATTATATAACATGATAGAGGTAACTCAATAATTTATGAAACGTTATCGTATTTTATTTATTATTAATTTATATTTTTTAATATATATTTTTTCATTTTATTTATTATTAATTGTTATCATGATGGTTATTTTCATAGTACTTTAAATTTTATTATTAATTACATAATTGTTTAAACATTTATTATTTTAACCCAATACCCTAAACAATATTTTAAAGAAGTTGCTGCTATTCATAATGGTGAAAAGACTTTCAGAAATATTTTGTGACCCTGAAAAGGGGCGCTTTTGTCTTCCATTGCCTCTTCAGTCATCATTGCTGGGTTGATTTTCGAAATAAAAGTACTGCATCAGATAGTCAATGCCAACTTTACATTTATTCAATTGATAATAGCTGCATCATTGAGATATGAAATTGTATAAAAAGGACTTGCGTAACAAATGATTTAGCCAATATATTCACGGTTGACCCCATCAACTGTTCAAATGTGTTTTATTGCACATTCAACTATCTGCCCAGTGAGTATTTCATGCAGGGCTTGTGCAGATTGTGGATGATACTTCTCAAGCAGAGTAGAAATTGACACATCCTTCTGTTGCTTTAGTTTTTTCTGGATCAAGGCTCTCCTCCTTCTTTCCATCTGGGCTTTCTTACCCTTGATCCTTTTACCAATTGATACATAAGCATCTGGCTCAAGCTTCTTTCTGTCACAAAATTCACAGATGATGCTTTTAGCTAGGATGATGTGCTGCCTCACTGATGTTAACAGGGACTGAGAAGAAACCTTTACCTTGGTGAATGATTTTTCATACTGCCTGTTTAACACCTCCACTCTTTTAAACAGGCAGTCATCATTTGAGGAAAGATGAGTTCATTTGTGGGGACAGTCAGTAGTGACTCTATCATACAGGCGAAAATAGACATGGTGTCCTCGCTGAGTACTTTCGCATTGTCAGTGACCCATTTGATGATGTTCATTGTGTTGGTGGGGTCATTTTGCGTTTTGTCTTCGATTGCCTCTTCATTCATCATTATTGCTGGGCTGATATTCAAATCCAAGTCCCGCATAACTTAGCACCAACTTTGTATTTGTTCACTTGATAGTAGTCAGCTATAGCATTGAGATATGAAATCATATAAAATGGATTTGCAAAACTAATGATGTAGCCAACATCTTCACAGTTGACACCATCTATTGTCCAAATATGAGCCCAGTGAGAATTTCATGCAGTGTTTGTGCACTCTCTGGTTACCCAGAAAGTAAGGAAGAAAGTGACAGATTATTCTGTTTCTTTAGAATTTTTGGGATCAAGACTCTTCTACTTTTTTTCTAACTGGAGATCCTTAACCTTGATCACATGTTATGAAATAATAACTATTGTAAAGTTTAAAATTCCAGAGAGATATGGATCTTTGATCAATTTTAAAAATTTAGGGAACAAAATCTGAATAAATTGCTGGTTATTTTCAAAACAAAATCTTTATTTGCTGCATAATATAGACTGCTTTCATATATTGTTCACTGCTCCTATTAATATATCATTTATGTCTTTTTTCTTCTTGGCTATAACAAACACTGCAGTGATTATTATTGACAATTCAAAAGAAGGAAAAAAGACATTTCACTTTCCATGAAAACACAGACAAATATATGCTACAAGGTTCATGTGAAAGTGATGGATCTACAATGCCAAAAGTCAGAAAATGAACTTTACGTGTTAAGAAATATCATACTTTGCTATGTGTGGTTTATCTTTATTCAAAAACACATGAGTTATGCATGAATAAATAGCAAACCTAGGCCATATTCAGGTGACATCTGCTAAACTGTTGTGAAGTTAGATAGAATAGACCAGATGGAAACACATATTACAAAGAAACCAGATTGTAAAATTTGTGGATCTACATTGTCATGGAAGTGGAAACACGTGTGTATGCACAAGGGAGAGAAATCATATTTTTGTGAAGTTTGTGGATTTGTACTTTCACTGAAAGCTGGTTTGGTCACACATATGTGTTCACACACTGGGGAGAAGCCTTACTCTTGTTATTATTGAATTATGCATGTTCATTTACATATAAATGTAACAATTTAGGAAATTTTGAATAGGAACTTAGCACTGGTACTACACTGCAAACTAGCCAAAAATTCTTGCATAAAAAATTTGTAATTTGTGAAAATTGAAGTTTAATGAATGTTTTTAATTTTTTTGAAAATACATTTCTTTGAAGCAAAGTTGTCCTTACTACTTTATTATTTTTAATTGACAAGTGAAACTTGTTTAAATTTTTTCAGTTTTTGGTTTAAAAAATTTAATGCGTTTATACTTTCATTATTTAGTAACAAGAAAAAAAATCAATGACATTTATTTTTTTATAGATTTGAATAAAACATTCTTTTTCATAAATATGTTAGATGGCCGAAAAATATCAATAGTGTCAAACTTTTATTCAGATATCCAATTAATGACTTAAAATATCACACAAAAATCTCTTCAGCCAAATCCTCCCCATTTGTCCTCTTATAAATCCGTCTCTGCTTAGATGTCTTGTGTGTCTTTGAGTTTATTATTTTATTACTTCTGGTAAAAATGTGTATTAAAGACAAAGAGAGGGGGAGAGAAATGTGTGTGTGTCTAATACAAGAATTATAACCTTTAAAGTAGTGTTTTAATTACACTTCCCTGTGCCTACACACAAAATGCAATGATTTGATTTCATGTGATTCCCGGAGAATTTTTAATTTTTATCAAAAGTGAACAATCTGGTAAGTGTGTATTAAAGACAAAGAGATGGGAGAGATGTGTGTGTGTGTGGCACATATGAATATAACCTTTTTTAAGTAGTGTTTTAATTACATTTCCCTGTGTGTACACACAAAATGCCATGATTTGATTTCATGTGATTCGCAGAGCATTTATAATTTTTCACAAAAGAGAAAAATCTGGTGTGTATTAAAGACAAAGAGATGGAAGAGATACGTGTGTGTGTGTATATGGCACACGTGAATATCACCTTTTTTAAAGTAGGGTTTTAATTACACTAACATGTATTTTACTAGTTCTGTATTTCTGGTTAGTATTACTAGTAGTAAAAAAATAATCAGAGAACCTCCTTAGTGGATGATCTCAGAATAAAAAATGATTTTACCGAGATATATTATGCTCTTAACTGATTTTAAAAAATCTATTCAGAAAGAAAATTACAATTTAACTAAGGGCTACTGAAATTCGCACTTCTGTCCCTTCTCCACTAGGCAGAGGCCCCTAGGCCACTGAGAGGTTCGGGCAGTAAGCACCGGATCTGTTGATTATTATAGTTGATGATTGACAATATAAATTAAGTAAAAAGAACAATAAGCAAACAACAAAAAAAAGAACACTACTGAAACTAGCCCTTTTAAGGCTCCAACCTTGTTATGGGTTCCAGCATTGTATGCACCCACTGCACTGTCCATGCAGATAGACGATGTATATTATTAGTTGATGTCTGACAATGTAAAATAATTTTTGAAAAAATGGCCATAAAACAGTGCTGAAAAAGAAAAAGGCAGGGGCCCCAAGAACGCTTCTTCCAGTTGGGGGTTTCGAGGATAATACATACCAGCCCTGAATGGGACTTCAAACACATCACGATGAGTTCAAACTTTCCATGGTTAAATAGATTAGTAGAAAGGAACATAGAGACCATCAAAAAGAAATACATACATATTGTCTTTACCTAGACTATTTTTGAGAAGGAACAAAATCTTCTTTGACACCGGTTATTGTCTGTTTGTTAGAAACTACATCCGTTCGGTTTTCAAATCTTTTCTTAATTGCTTTTCATTTAAAAGGAGGAAGTTTTATTAATGGAGCTTGAGTAAGAAATATCAAGTCCAACAACAGCAACAACATAATTCCGATTGTTTTTCTATGAAAAGCTTTTCACAGACATTTGCCCTGAAAGGTAATTATTTAAACGAACTGCCATGAAATTAAATTTTCTGCTCTAACCACTTTCGCTGCAGCCCCTCAACCTCCGACGTCTTACTCTCTGGGTTGAGGTGTCTACTCGGTCTTAACCGAACTTAAGTGAGTGACCGTAGGTCTCCTGAGCATCCGTAGATCATTCGACCGATCCACTGGTTCCTGCCCACGTTGTGTTTGGTTTGATCCAGAAAGCAGAAGTGATGTTCATCCATTCACGGTCAACTGAAGATGTAGACACGGCTGGAAAGTCTGTGCTAAGAAATTTAGAATGCACTAAAAATATATATATATATATCTGCAGTAAGCCGAACAAACAACTATTCAATGGTTGAATTGTTAATGTCTTTTATATAGCAGAAAAGAATAGTATAGAAAAGAAACAGGTTACAGAAATTAAAATAATTGACGTAAAAAACTCATACATTGGATTCTAGCCAGAGAGAGAGAGAGAGAGAGAGAGAGAGACAGACAGACAGACAGACAGACAGACAGACAGAGTGGGTTGTGTTAGCTTGTTGTGAAATCGTCTCAGAACACGCAACTCTTGATTATTGTAGCTTGTTTGACGTTTTCATTTTCACTTGTAGTAATAATAGCAGTAGTATTAGTCTTAGACATTGGAGGAGTAATTCGCTTCTTCGCACGTATATCAACAAAATATGTAAGCAGGCGCCTGGCTCTAACCTCTGATGTTATTCCCAATCTCCGACCCCTCACTCCAGCTCAACTGCACTCGACGGCAGACCTGCCAACTGCTCTCTGCCTCTTCCATCTGTCTTTCCCGTCGGCCTTTTTCAACAGCCTTTCTGGACTGCCTTTCTCATTTGTCTTGTAGCGCCACGACCTGTAATGGTCGATGCGGGTGCTCAAGCACGTGACGGCATGCAGGCAACGATGACACACCAACCGATCACGGCCTCTCCAGTCTCTTTGAGAATTCTCTCCCAACTGCCACTTTTTCAGCATAAGTACGCATTTATATAGATAAATCTGACTGATCATAAATCGACCCTTGGTCCACATGAGATATCATGAGTGTCGATGTCAACCCAAAACCATGTGAGTTTCAAAGTTCTCATAGCCTGAGTAAGCTCTATTTCAAATTTTAACCGATCATCATTGTCTTCCTAATGACCAAATTCCAAATGGCCTAGATCAGATTCCCATTAGTAAACAAAATTGTTTTGATCTAATTTCGCTGTTCAAATCTACTCCGATTTTGATAAAGAAAAAATGTGTTTGTGTGTTTCCCAAACTCTCTCTGTCACAGAAGCAATATTGAATTACATGTACATTTCATAATTTTGACTGCTTTTATCTATTATTCAATACTCCTATTAATATATTATTTATGCCTTTTGTCTTCACAGATCTTTTCGCTGTACAGAAACCGCACGTGTTATTCCTGAGAATGTCAATGAAGGAAAGGACATTTCACTTTCCATGAAACACAGACAAATATATGCTACATGGTTCATGTGAAAGTTATGGATTTACATTGTCAAAAGCATGATAATGAACATTACCTGGTAAAAAATAGTGAACTTTGAAATGTGTGGTCTATCTTTGTACAAAACAGATTTTTATTTATGTATCAATAAACAGGAATAATAGGCCATATTCATGTGACATCTGCTAAACTAGTGAAAAATCGGAGATAATAGGCCAGATGGAAACACATATTAAAAAGAAACAATATTCTTGTGAAGTTAGTGGGCCTTCATTTTCAGAGAAGTCACCTTTAATGACACATATATATAGACACACTGAAGAGAAACCTTATTCTTGTGAGGTTTGTGGAACCGCCTTTTCATGGAATTCGCATTTAGTGATACATATGCGAAAACATACTGGAGAGAAACCATATTCTTGTGATGATTGTGGATCTGCATTTTCGCACAAGTCCAATTTGGTCAAACATATACGTACACACCCTGGAGAGAAATCTTATTCTTGTGAAGTTTGTGTATCTACTTTTTCACGGAAGCTAGATCTAGTGAGACATATGCGTACACACACTAGAGGGAAACAATCAAGTGAAGAGTGTGGATTTGCATTTTCAGAGAAGTCACATTTAGTGAGACATATGCATACACACACTGGAGAGAAACCCTATTCTTGTGCAGTTTGTGGATCTGCATTTTCACAGAAGTCACTTTTAGTGGCACATATGCGTACACACACTGGAGAAAAACCATATTCTTGTGAAGTTTGTGGAGCTGTATTTTCACAGAAGTCACCTTTAGTAATACATATGCGTACCCATACTAAAGAGAAACCATATTCTTGTGAAGTTTGTTGGTCTGCATTTTCACAGAAGTCACTTTTAGTGACACATATGCATAGTCACACTGGAGAGAAACCTTATTCTTGTGAAGTTTGTGGATCTACTTTTTCACGGAAGATAGATCTAGTGAGACATATGCGTACACACACGGGAGAGAAACCATATTCATGTGAAGTGTGTGGATCTGCATTTTCAGAAAAGGCCAATTTGGTGAAACATATGCGTACGCACACTGGAGAGAAACCATATTCATGTGAAGTGTGTAGATCTGCATTTTCAGATAAGTCCAATTTGGTCAAACATGTGCGTACACACACTGGAGAGAAACCCTATCCTTGTGATATTTGTGGATCTGCATTTTCAGTGAAGTCACATTTAGTATCACATATGCATGCACACACTGGAGAGAAACCTTTTTCCTGTGAAATTTGTGGATCTACATTTACACGGAAGGCGTATATAGCCAGACATATGCGTATACACACTGGAGAAAAAACATATACTTGTGAAGTTTGTGAATCTGTATTTTCACACAAGTCGCATTTAGTGTCACATATGCATATACACACTGGATAGAAACCCTATCTTGTGAAGTTTGTGGAACTGCATTTTCACACAAATCCAATTTGGTCAAACATATATGTACACACACTGGAGAGAAACTTTATTCTTGTAAAGTTTGTGGGTCTGCATTTTCAGAGAAGTCACTTTCAGTGAGACATATGCAGACACACACTAGAGAGAAATTTTATTCTTGTGAAGTTTGTGGATTTATTGTTTCATGGAAGCTAGATCTAGTCAGACATGCATACACACACTGGAGAGAAACCATATTCATGTGAAGTGTGTGGATCTGCGTTTTCAGAAAGTCATATTTAGTGAGACATATGCATACACACACAGGAGAGAAACCCTATACTTGTGCAGATTGTGGATCTGCATTTTCACAGAAGTCACTTTTAGTGACACATATGTGTACACACACTGAAGAGAAACCATATTCTTGTGAAGTTTGTGAATCTACATTTTCACTTTTAGTGACACATATGCATCCACACACCAGAGAGAAACCATATTCTTGTGAAGTTTGTTGGTCTGCATTTTCACTTTTTCAATTTGGTCAAACATATGCATACACACTAGAGATAAACCCTATCCTTGTGATGTTTGTGGATCTGCATTTTTGGAGGTCACATTTAGTGACACATATGCATTCACAAACTGGATAGAGACCTTTTTCCTCTGAAATTTGTGTATTTACATTTACACGGAAGCATATATAGCAAGACAGATGTGTTTACACACTGGAGAGAAACCATATTCCTGTGAAGTTTGTGAATCTGCATTTTCACAGAAGTTGCATTTAGTGACACATGCATATACACACTGGATAGAAACCCTTTCTTGTGAAGTTTGTGGATCTGGATTTTCATGTAAGCTAAATTTAGTCGATCATATGCATCAACACAGTATAATATGAATTTTGTGGATCCCCATTTTCATCGATGTGAAGTTTGGTGAACCATCTGTCTATATACGCTGGAGAGAAAAAAATATTCTTGAGATGTTTCCTGATATGTATTTACAGAAACGCTCTCTTGGACTACATTTTGTTTCTGAATGAGTAGAAAATTCTTTTTTAGTGCATCATGTAAAAACCTGTAGAAATGAAAAGAAAACATTATTGTTCGGTTTGTGGATATACCTTTTATGGGAATCCTATTTTCTGATCAGTATGTCATTACACAGCTTTCTGACAGAGATTGGAGTCTTAAAGCTCTGACATCTAGAACAGCATGTATTGCTTTTATACACACTCAGAACAGAATAGTCAGTTATTTTTTAAGTACTGGCAGAAGATGCTAAACACTACAATCTTCCCCTTTTTCTTTCTAGGTAAATCCCCATCATATGAACATTTCTCTTAATAATAATATTAAAAACAGTACTATTTTATTCATGGTAACTGTATTTTTGTTGATTACATAACTCTGGTTCCATCATTCAATACTGTGCATCTTGAAAATGGTGTGTTTATTGTGGTCGACAAACTTCTAGGCCTTTTGACTTAGATCAAAGTGTTCTCATCAACTTAATCTGATTCTCTCTCTTCACTTCTATCTTTCATCTTCTAGGCCTTTTGACTAAAATCAAAGTGTAGTATCTGTTCTCATCAGCTTAATCTGATTCTCTCTCCACTTCTATCTTTCCTTCTTTCTTTCATTTTCTAGGCCTTTTCACTAAGATCAAAGTGTAGTATCTGTTCTCATCAGCTTCATCTGATTCTCTCTCTCCACTTCTATCTTTCCTTCTTTCTTTCATCTTCTAGGCCTTTTCACTAAGATCAAAGTGTAGTATCTGTTCTCATCAGCTTACTCTGATTCTCTCTCTCCACTTCTATCTTTCCTTCCTCCTTTCATCTTCTAGGCCTTTTCACTAAGATCAAAATGTAGTATCTGTTCTGACCAGCATAATCTGATTCTCTCTCTCCACTTCTATCTTTCCTTCTTTCTTTCATCTTCTAGGCCTTTTCACTAAAATCAAAGTGTAGTATCTGTTCTTATCAGCTTAATCTGATTCTCTCTCGCCACTTCTATCTATCCTTCCTTCTTTCATCTTCTAGGCCTTTTCACTAAGATCAAAATGTAGTATCTGTTCTGACCAGCTTAATCTGATTCTCTCTCTCTCCACTTCTTTCTTCCCTTTGTTCTTACCGCCACAGAATCAAGATTCCTATGATTTAAAATGAATTCTTAAAAATTGAAAATTTTCTTGAAGCTTTCATTTTTACTTTCAAGCTAATAGATTAAACAAAATATTTTGCTGTATCTCAAAACTAAATTGAGTCTGAAGAGTTTCCATTTTGCAGTTGTTGAAATGTTTTATTTTAGCGCCATTTTTAGCCATGTTTCATCACAATATAATGATATTAAAAAAATGTTCTAAAATTAAAATTACTTTTGTAAACATTAAAATTAGCTGAATTAAAGTTTAATGAAACTGATTTTAAACAAATATTACTTTCAGTTTTAAATATCACAGAAATTCTTTTTTATCACAGTGGTAGCTGTTTATTCAAGGTGTTGACAGCTTGTGTGGCAGATGGAAGTTCATTTAATGTTTTTCTGTGGTGGATATAGCTGTAAAAATAATTAAGAATATAACATGAGCATCTTTGTTCATATAATTTTTAAGTACTCAGCAATCTTTAAAATTTAGGAAAATATTCTCTGTAATCTAATGTTTTATTGAATTTTAAATTCACTATAGTTATGTCTTATTTTCTGATGATGTCGTGTATGAATATCCATATTTACAAAAATCTCATTTATGCACATAAACAAAATTATTATTTTTTTTTTAAGCGTATCACCCCAAGCAAGGCTGGAGGCCACTATCACGCATGGGGTTACAGAAGGGATGGAGGAAGAGCAGATAGGAGAGGTAAACGAGAGGATGTGGAGAAAGAGAAAGATGGAGGGTCGATCAAGGCAAGGGGGTTACTGAAGATTTGGAGCAAGAGCAGATAGGAATGAAAGATGAAAGGATGTGGAGAAGGGAAGTGGATAGATCAAGGCAACTGGAGATGTCGATTGACACTACACTTAAACCATTGGAGATTGTATTTGTCAGGGAAACAGTAATAGGGAAGGGAGTTCAACAGGCGAGATGTGCGAGACGTGAAGCTATTGGAGTAGAAGAGACATTTTTAATATTATTATTAAGATTTAAAAACATTTGTGCTTGATGATCTGTACTAAGCTTTTGGATTCATGATTTGTAAATATGGCTTTCATTTAATAACAATATCACTTAACAGGGACAAAGTCATCTGGAAATTTAAAAGATTTAAAACTTTATAAATCACTAGTAGAGCTACCCATCATTACCCGGGATTTAATAAGTTAAATTAATAACAACAATATAACTTCAAATTCATTTATTCAAACACAAAAAATATATATTCTCCAAGTTTTTGTCAAATATAAATATTATTTGACACAAAATTTAATTTCTCAAATCTTTTGAAATTCAATATGTGGGGTAACAGATCTATAAAAATATATTTACCAAGATTTTCTAAAAAAAGAATGTTTTTAAAATAATTTAATTCAGTAGTGAATAAGTCCTCAAAGTTTCATTAAAAACCTACTATTTTTTGCTTTTTGTAAGAATTTCAAAATCAATATGTTTTCTCCCTGCAAAAAAGATGCCAACATTTCCCATACTAACCTTTCCTCTTGTGTGTCAACACCAATTCTTAGTTTGGGAACTTTTGCAATATTACTGTTGCTTTGCCTAATTAATGTTAATATGTCTTGTAGATATTGTTTGCTTGCTTTATATAATTTTTTCCCCCGTTCTTTTTTCTTGTTATTGTCAAACTTTGTCAGTTCTGTTTGCTGTGTTGTTCTTCCATTTATTTACATTTAACTCACTCTACAAATGTAATTTAATAATCAAAAGATCATTTGGTCTTTCCTCTTAATAATAACAAAGATTTTGACAATAAAACTTTGTTTCTATTACTTCTGGACCATTTTTTTCATCACAGTCTGCTAATTTCTTAGCAAATTGGTGGATGTACCTATGCAAAATGTTTTATAGTGATTGAATGGATTAATTTTCTCATCATTTAAAATCCCAGTTGATGTAATTGATTATTTTCAAACTAAAAGATCTTACTAGCAGTTTGTAGATTCTGTCAATGTAATAAGAATATTTTATTCATGAGAATACTTTATTCAATACCCTTTTTGTTTTGGTGTACTTATGCTCAACAATCACCATTTTGTTCTCATTTGGATTTGTGTAATGTTTTGTTCATATGCAATACTCACCTCTGTTTTATTTGATAACTTATTTTAGTGCTATTTAAGTTGTTATAGAAAAGATTGTTGGGACCATCACAGATTAATTAGTCCCGTATGTTTATGTGGATTCAAAGATTACTTAAATCTTTTAAAGGAAAGTCTGCATAATGTGATTAGCTTTTTATAAGAAACCAAAGTCAACACATGCAATTTATTAAATAAACTTTGCTGCCATAATTCTCACAAAATATATCTTCTTAATTGAACTGTTTTTGTATTTAATTTTTTAAAAAGTTTTGTTCAGTCAGTATATAAAAAAAACTGTTTACTGTCATAATTCTGAAAGAAATAAAGTTTCCTAATTAAACTGTCTTTTTGTTTTCAATTTAAAAAACAAAAACTTTATTTTGTCAATGTAAAAACTTAGTTCTGTCATAATTCTCAAAAAATATATTTTCTTTATTGAATTGTGATTAAGTGTAAAATACTGATTTTGTAAAAATTATTTAATAAAAGAAATCTTTTTCTGTCAAGAGATTTGGCAGGATTAAAATTGTGTTTTGGGACAATGGTAAAAAAAAATGAAATCTCGAGAACAGTTTTTACACAACAATTTATAAAAAAAGATTCAGTTAAGACCTACTGAATTTCCCACGGATGCACCCAAATCAACACCTGTGGGCCCCCGAGAACTATAGCATTAAAAATCATTTAGTGTTACTGCTTCATCTTTATTGTTATACCTGCAGCCATTTTCAGGCATCTGTTGATCCAGGTAGCCAGGTGAAGTTCTATGATGAATTGAAGCTATCTTAGCAGATGTGTATCTCAGATGCTACTGCAAGTCAAGAGAACTTCAAAATATTATGATAAGATACAATAAAGGAAAGACGTTTCACTTTGACACAGTTTCTACATTGTGGCAAAAGACCAAATCCTTTCTGATTGGCTATGATTTCACATCTCCTTTATGAGTTTAAAATTCTTCTGTGGATAGGATATTGTTGCCACACACACATATACATAGATATATGACTGAGAGAGAGAGAGAGAGAGAGATTCTTGATAGAACATAATGGTTGATGTTGCATTGAAATGCAACATCATTGTTGACAGGAAAACAAGAAGCAGAAAGTTTCATGGGCAAGAAATGTGAGAGAAGAAACTGTCAACATAGAACATACAGTTGCATCTAGCAATATCAACAGAAAAATAAGATCTTGTACTGAGCTTAAATTTATAAAGTCATGTGACCAAATATGAAAGCTCGACAGAACAAAAGTTTTGATATTATCTTAAAATTTGATAGGATAAATATTACCTCATACAATTCACATTGAGACTACATAACTAATATTAAATTTATTTTTCAAAGAGTAAAAACGCTTATATATGTAAGGAATTTGTTTAATTATTTTGTCAATCTTGTGTTCCTGCTCTAAAATATATATATATATATATATATATATATATATATATATATATATATATACTGGTTAATAAAAAAGGAAAATCAAAAGAAAACAATATAGTCAGTATGATAAGTATTTATTATCAACTATTTGAGAGAAACTAAGCATGGAGAGAGGGGTTTTAACTTAAGAATTTTGGGACACACATGTATCCTTTATTAATGATATGAGGAACAGAGAAACATTAATTTCTCACTGATGCTCTTGTAGACAAGGAATTTTCCATTGGAAATCATATTATGAGCAAAGACAGAACTTTGTCTAATCCCTTGATGTGTGAAACTTTTTTGAAAATAAAATTAAACGTAGATCGGTGTAAAACTGTTGGCAAGGATGGAGATTGTAAACAGGTTGGGGACAGGGAAAGGTGTCATGTGTGTAGCAAAAATTGACAGATCATGTGGTTGAGTGTTGAAAACTAAAAGAAAAAAAGGAAGGAAGAGAAAGGGAAAGAAAGAAAATAGGGAAAATAATAATAAAATAAAAACAAATATCATATGAAGAAACAAAAATATTGATAAGAAATTAGAAATCTTTTGTACAAAAATATTTTAATAAAATAATGAAAAACAGAGAGGACAAAGTGCGTACATACAGAGATGCATATGTGCACAGAACTGTATGTACACACACACACAAGCCCACACACAAACATATGTACTGACATACACGTATAGCTATAAATCCATGTACAAAATCAATATGTATCTTCACTCACCTTCGTCTTTCATTACATAAGCTTGTATGTAAAGGAGCATTATTAATAGATTCTATGATGGTATAAAGTCAGTGATTTCAATGAAGATGGTGAGAAATTGAAAGCATAGGTGGTGGAACATAAAATACAGAAGGTAGGTGGGGTAATGGCTATTAAGATTAAGGGGGGAAAAGTGGGTGTAGGACTTAGTCATCCAAGGAAAGGTGTTGTTGATTATAGTTCCCCCTGTGGAAATTGTACTCTCTGAGGAAACCTAAATCCCTGTTTAGTCTTTCATTTTAAAAATTTACTTTAAATCAGGCCTGCATCTGTCCTCCTTGCTGTCAAACCAAAATGCCAAAAGCACACATCTGACGTTGATACCGTGACCAGATTTGTTGAAGTGCATACAGACTGGGAAATGGTTGTTTTTGTCCCCGATTTTTTTTGGTGCTTACTTCAATGGAGACAGAACTCTGTTCCAGTTTCTCCTACATAATTCCCCCTGCATATAAGACTGAAAATCTAAACAAGCCTGTTTGAATACCATGTGAGTTCTGGGTGGTAGTGTGGTTATAAATTTTGTGAGTGATGATGTGTTTGCAGACCAGGCACTGGGGTTTGTTGCAGGTGACATTCCTTTGGTGAGGTGATGAGTTGTATTTTGGATGATGTTCAAAGTCTAAAGAGGCTGGGGGGTGGCTGTCACCTTACATGAAGGGGTTATCATTAAATATTTTTCTAATTGTATTGTCTAGTTTTAAATGCTGAAATCTTTGGTTAAGGTGTTGGAAAATTTGTGGACGTTGTAATTAAAATAAAAGACTATAGGGATTCTGGAATTATATTTTTTAGTTTCTTAGGTAAGGAGAGTGTTTCTGTCAAGTTTGGAAGTCTTGCTAATAGATTCTTTGATCATTGTAAGTGGGCAATTCCTATTGAGAATATGATTGAATAGTAGTCCTATGTATTGCAATCTTCCTTATATGAACAGATGTGTTTTATACACAAGCATTGGCTGTGTAATAGTAAGGAACTCTTTAATGTATTGAGTTACTTCCCCCTGATAACCCTTTGTGGTAGTAGTAGTAGTCATCTCTTGATAATAAAGAAGTCTACACTATAATCTATCCTGTCTCTAGTGTCTTCATTTATATATATGCAATATCACATGGTGGCAGCGGCGGTGAATCCTGAGCAATGAAAGAAACCAGACGGACCAGAAGTCAAAGAAGATAATTTCACACAGTGAGTAAGTCAGCAAAAAATTGACTTTTTTTCAAACGTAAAAGAAGCGCGAAAAGAACGAAGAAAAATTGTGTCTTCTAACATAGCACTACCCGTTCTGGACTGGTCAAACGAAAACAAACACGAGGCGTTTAGCGAATGGGTCGACTTTATGTCTTCGTATTTCATCATCAACAAAGTTGAAGAAAAACTGAAATACAACTACATTCTGCTTAGCACCGGACCAAAGGGTCGCGAGCTCTTGAAAAATGCTCAACTCACAAGTGAGCAAAAAGAAGTCTCAACAAATATATTCACAGTATTCGAAACGCACATGATTCAAAAACCGAACAAATGGGTCGAGCGTTTGGAATTTTCATCAATGCGCCAGAACGAAGACACAGTGGATGACTACCTAGTCAGATGCGACTTCAGGAACAACAAAGATGAACGCATCCTGGAACAAATTATAAAAGGGCTTAGGAGCGCTGACGAAAGAAGAAATCTGATAGCCAAACCAGACTTAACCCTCAAATCAGCCATAGAAAGCATCAGGGCATACGAGATAACCACAAAAGATAATTCTCGCTACAAGGATGTCAACGAAGGAAGAAACGGAGTGTACCACGAAGTTTCTACAAAAAATAAACCCTGCACGACATGTGGAAAAATCCACAGAAAAAAGAAAGAAGACTGCTATGCCTTCAACAAAACGTGCCGAAGATGCAATTGTTTACACCACTTTGAGGAGTACTGCTTAACAAATATACAAGGCCGGAGAAGCCTGAAGGATACTTTCAAGAGAGACAAAGTAAGACAGGATAATAGCTTACATAGAGATAAGAACCCCCCCCCCCCAAACGGATATAAAAAGCAAAGCTTTCAAAAAAGAAAAATAAACACAACATCGAGAGAAGACAACGAATCGGACCAAGACGACGACCTATATCTATACACAATAAACACCGAGAACGACAAACGTCAGGAAATTTTCGCCAACATAGACTGCGAGGATACAGAAAGTAATAAACACAAAATAAGGATGAAGGTCGACACAGGGGCAAATGGAAATATTCTACCAGTCAGAATATATAAAAAAATGTATCCGTATAATGGCATCGGAAAAATAAATAAACCAAAAAATGGACAAAGGAAGCTAACCCCTGGATATCTAAAACAAGAGTTAACCACCCTATGGGCTGCAAACGGTATGAAGATAAACCACTACGGGTCAATCATCTTAAAAATAAAACATAAAGACTCTACAACTATCAGAGCAAAATCTCTTGTATGTGATAGCGACACCACAATACTGGGTCTAAGACCATGCATCCGACTTGGTCTAGTAACCGTTAACTGCAGCATAACCAAAGCACACACACTAAAACAAGTGCAAAACATAGATGATCTCACAAAAGAATACCCTGATAGATTTCAAGGCATAGGGAAATTCCCAGGTCTCCGAAAGATACATCTTGTTGAAGATGCAACACCAGTACTCCAACCACCAAAAAAATTTCCAGTGCACATTAGAGAAGAACTAAAAAAAGAATTGGACAAAATGGAACACATAGGAGTCATAAAAAAAGTTACAGAGCCTACGGAGTGGGTCAATGCTATTGCATGTCGCAGAAAAAAAATGGAGATCTACGAATCTGTCTGGACCCCAAACCACTAAATAAATGCATCAAAAGGACGCACCATAAAACTCCAACACTGGAAGAAATATCACACAGACTGGCAGGTGCAAGACACTTTTCGAAGTTAGATGCAAAACATGGCTACTGGGCGATACAACTTGAAGAATCAAGCCTGCTCACGTGTTTCAACACTCCAGTTGGGAGATACAGATATTTGAGATGTCCTTTCGGCCTAAAGATGTCACAAGACATTTTCCAACAGAAAATGAACCAAATATTGGAAACATGTAAGGGAGCCATCGGTATATCTGACGATATCTGCGTATACAGCAGAACAATACAGGAGCATGACCAAAACCTGATAAAGACAATGGAAACAGCCCGAAAATATGGCCTAGTCTTTAACAAAGAAAAGTGTGCCATTAGGCAAAAACAAATAAAATTTCACAGTCTCATCTGGGACGAGAATGGCTCTCACCCAGACTCTGACAAATGCGATAAAATAAAGTCAAAGCCAGCACCAACCGACTGAGTCGAACCAACAGCCAGAAATACTGACCCAAGACCGACCCAAAAGAGCACCCCAAAAATACAAGGACTTTGTATTATACAAATAGATAATAAATAAACAAAATAATAATAATAATAAAAAAAAAAATAAATATCCTTAAAAGACAATAAACACCTTTTCTCGACAAAGGGGATGTAATAGTAAGGAACTCTTTAATGTTTGAGTTACTTCCTCCTGATAACCCTTTGTAGTAGTAGTGGTAGTCATCTCTTGATAATAAAGAAGTCCACACTAATCTATTCTGTCTCTAGTGTCTTCATTTATATACACGCAATATCACACTATGCAAATTCTTAAACCCTCAAGTTCTTTTGAAGTCTGCAGATATATTTTTAAAATCTAGTCTCTAACTGAACACTTTTTTTATACACAAGGAGTTATATAGTTTGACTCAGCTTACCAAAAAAATGAACATGTGTCATTTTGATTTTTACATGTGCACAAAAATGTATTTGCACTAGCAAACATGTAAAACAAAAATACAGAGAGTAAATGTAAGGGTTCACTTAGTTTTGCACATCTTAATTTTTAAATATTTTTATTCCCGCTTTATAAATATCTTTGGAAGTGGTTGAAATTCATTTACTAATGGTTTTTCTTAATGGATATATAGTTTAATTTTGTTGATAATCTAGAAAAGTTTGCAGAGTCCACAATGTCAAGGTTGATAATGCAATCCTGCAACTTGACCCCAAATTTAGAGCAAAGGGTGTGAATATGGAACTTTTTAAATTGTTTGATGTGCCTGTTGTACCAGATCTGAATTTCACATTTGTAGAAGAGAAAAAGGTGGAAAAAAGATCGATTTACTACTGTCTGAATAGTGAGTCTGATCTTTTCAATAAGGTCAAATTGGCAGCTGTTCTAAAAAAATAATGACCTACAGTCTGTTGTTAAATGGAGCAAAATTAATGTGACAAATAGTATCAATGTTAATTTTAACACCTCCAAAACAAAACTACTCTCTTTTAATCATCCGAGAGAACCCTTTTAAGTTTCCATCATTATCAAGTTAACTGGAAAGCATGAACCCGGAAAAAAATCCACAAGAAATGAGTGAGAAAAAACTGTGAGCATAGAACTTATGGTTACATCTAGACATTTCAACTGTAAAATATTAAGACCTTGCTGACAATCTAGTACTGTGCTTAAATTCATAAAGTCTAGGTCCCATAGAAGTTCATCAGAACAATTACTATGAAAATATTTACAGAAAAGGAAAAGGAAAGCTATGACCCAGTGGTGTGAAAGTGACTTAAGATGCCAGGTCAGGACCAAAAACTTTGCATTTTATCAAGAATCCTTAAATACATAGCAAAAGCACCAAAAACTTGTCTGTACCATTTTTACACAGATGAGATGTGTCTTCCCTCTGTATTATGGAGACATACAGAAAGATAATGGTTGATATCTGTTACTTATTTTCATGCAAAATCCAGTTAATTAATCCTTAAATGTATTTAGAAACTTATCTTGAGCACAAATATTGTATTTGTAAAGGATTCTGAAATTGTTTGTTTACATTTTACAGATATCACCAAACGGGACAGTTTTTCTTCAAAGAAAGTAAAAAAAAATCAATACAGTTGTAAAATATTTGCCAAAAATCATGGAAATATTCAGTTCAAATGAAATTTTTATGAAGTATTCAGTAATGAATGAATATTTTTGTGAATGGGTCATTTTATTTAAATTTCCATCTGTCCTATTATGTTTTACTACACAATAGATTAGCAGATGTTACATGAATATGGCCAATCTTTCCTGTTTATTCATAGATAATATTAAATGTATTTTTTTCAAAGTGCTTTATTTCTTTCCAGGCAATTTTATTGTCATGCTTTTGGCATTGTAGATCCATGACTTTCACATGAGGCATATATTTGTGTTTTCATGGAAAGTGAAATGTCTTTTCCTTCACTGGTTCTGTGTAATGTATTTCTTTTCATGAGAACATGAAATTACGTCTATGTGATGCCCAGATGGGGAAGATAAGGCATTAGATTTTTATGCAGCTGTGATGCAGGATGTGCACATAACAACATTGCAGCAAGTCTATTGTATTTTGCATTATTTGAAAATAATGCATTACAGTTTTTACAAGGATAGGATTCATATTTCACATAAAATATGACTTCTCAGAAAAGATATAGCCACCATTTTTTATTTCTACAGGTTTTTACATGAGACATTACAAAAGACTGATTCAGAAACTAAATGTGAACTACAATAAAGGTTCTGTCTATTGTGTATACACATGTTGCAACAAAATTTCTCACTAGACATCATTTCCATGAATATAGAGATCCACCAATTTCAAGAAACTATAGTTTTTCTATAGTGTATGTATGCATGTGATTGACCAAATCTGACCTGTAAAAATGCAGATCCACAAACTTCACAAGAATATACATTTTCTCCAGTGTATGTATGCATATGTTTGATCATATTTTAATTGTATCCACAAACTATACAAGAATATGATTTCTGCCCTGTGTGTCTATGCCAATGTTTTTACAATAGTGTGATTCATATTTCACACAAAATACGACTTCTCAGAAAAGGTATACACACAATTTGTCATTTCTACACGTTTTTACATGTTGCATTACAGAATAATTTTCTGCTGATTCAGAAACTAAATGTGAACTACAACAGGGTTTCTGTCTATTGTGTATAAACATGATGAAACAAAATCTTTCTGGGAATACGTATCAGCAAACATCATGATAATATTCTTTTTATCTCAGGTCTATGAAAAAAGAGCTGAGCATCATTTCCATGAAAATGGAGATCCACAAATTTCACGAAACTATAGCTTATCTATAGTGTGTGTACGCATCTTATTGACCATTTATGACTTCTGTGAAAATGCAGAACCACAAACTTCACAAGAATAGGATTTATCGCGAGTGTGTGTACGCATATGTGACACCAAATGGAACTTGTGTGAAAATGCACATGCACAAACTTCACAAGAATATGGTTTCACTCAAGTGTGTGTATGCATGATTGACCAAACTGGACTTCCCTGAAAATGCAGACCCACAAACATCACAAGAGTAGGGTTTCTCTCCAGTGTGTGTACGCATATGTCTGACCAAACTGGACTTCACTGAAAATGCAGATCGACAAACATCACAAGAATAGGGTTTCTCTCCAGTGTGTGTACGCATATGTAGCACTAAATGTGACTTGGCAGAAAAGGCAGATCCACAAACATCACAAGAATAGGGTTTCTTTCCAGTGTGTGTACGCATATGTTGGACTAAACTGAACTTCACTGAAAATGCAGATCCACAAACATCACAAGAATAGGGTTTCTCTCCAGTGTGTGTACGTATATGTTTGACCAAATTGTGCTTCACAGAAAATGCAGATCCACAAACATCACAGGAATAGGGTTTCTCTTCATGGTGTGTATACATATGTTGCACTAAATGTGATTTTTGTGAAAATGCAGATCCACAAACATCACAAGAATAAGGTTTCTCTCCAGTGTGTGTACGCATATGTTTGACGAAACTGGACTTCACTGAAAATGCAGATCCACAAACATCACAAGAATAGGGTTTCTCTCCAGTGTGTGTACGCATATGTTGGACCAAACTGAACTTCACTGAAAATGCTGATCCACAAACATCACAACAATAGGGTTTCTCTCCAGTGTGTGTACACATATGTTGCATTAAATGTGACTTCTCTGAAAAGGCAGACCCACAAACATCACAAGAATAAGGTTTCTCTCCATTGTGTGTACGCATATGTCTGAGCAAACTGGACTTCACTGAAAATGCAGATCCACAAACATCACAAGAATAAGGTTTCTCTCCAGTGTGTGTACGCATATGTGGCACTAAATGTGACTTGGCAGAAAAGGCAAATCCACAAACATCACAAGAATAGGGTTTCTTTCCAGTGTGTTTATACATATGTTGGACCAAACTGAACTTCACTGAAAATGCAGATCCACAAACATCACAAGAATAGGGTTTCTCTCCAGTGTGTGTACACATATGTTGCACTAAATGTGACTTCTCTGAAAATGCAGATCCACAAACATCACAAGAATGAGGTTTCAATCCATTGTGTGTACGCATATGTCTGACTAAACTGGACTTCACTGAAAATACAGATCCACAAACATCACAAGAATAAGGTTTCTCTCCAGTGTGTGTACGTATATGTGGCACTAAATGTGACTTGGCAGAAAATGCAGATCCACAAACATCACAAGAATAGGGTTTCTTTCCAGTCTGTGTACGCATATGTTGGACCAAACTGAACCTCACTGAAAATGCAGATCCACAAACATCAGGAGAACAGGGTTTCTCTCCAGTGTGTGTATACATATGTTGCACTAAATGTGACTTCTCTGAAAATGTAGATCCACAAACATCACAAGAATAAGGTTTCTCTCCATTGTGTGTACGCATATGTCTGACCAAACTGGACTTCACTGAAAATGCAGATCCACAAACATCACAAGAATAGGGTTTGTCTCCAGTGTGTGTACACATATGTGGCACTAAACGTGACTTCTGTGAAAATGCAGATCCACAAATTTCACAAGAATATGGTTTCTTTGTAATATATGTTTCCATTTTGCTTATTGTCTGACTTCATAACAGTTTAGCAAATGTCACATGAATATGTCCTATCTTGGTTGTTTATTCGCATATAACATAAAATGTGTCTTTGTAAAAAAATAAACCATACATTTTTAAGTATATTATTTCTTGTTGCATATTTTTGTTAGTGTTTTCGTGGAAAGTTTAATGTCTTTTCCTTGAATGAAATTCTCAGTAATAACCAATGCAGATTTGTACAGCATCTGTAAAAAACGAAGGCATAAGTTATATATTATTTGCAGCAGTGAATAATATATGAAAGCAGTCTATATTATGAAAGATATATGCAATTATTATTTCAACAGCAGCAGCCACCAGTGAAGATTAAACATTTCAGTGTGTTAACCAGTGAAAGAAGATTGCTTCAAATCACATCTTATGAAATGTATGCAATTAAAATCAGAACATTGTCAATTCGGAATCAATACAAATATCTGTTGATGTTTAAAGTTCTTTAGACCTCGTCTTGGACTAATGACACAAGACATATGATTATGCCCATAGCAGGCACCACCAGGTGTGAGATTATCAGGACGAGTGGAGATATTTCATTAATACCACATTCTAATTATTAAACCAATAGTTAACAATGGAAAAGAAAACAGAAATAATTAAATAATTTCCACAATTAATGTGATATTGTCTAATTGATTTATTACATTATGTAAAAAAATGTTTTTATTTAAAAAACCTTTGTGCATAAACATGCTGATTTTTGTTAATATGGGTGTCCATACATGATATTATCAGAAAATAACAGCAATAGATGTTTAATATTTACAGGGAATTTTTTAACATTTCATTAGCAAATGTTTTTGTAAGTAAGACTATAAAGCCAAAGTACCTAAAACTTACAGAGTCTGCAAGGATTTCTTACTGCACAATCACAATGACACTATACATGCAGGGAAGGGGAAAGAAATATCCGTACACAGACAAGCTTTTAATTTATTGTATTTCCAATTCATGAATAAACATAGTTTTCATATAACTGCACACAGATGCATTAGTAAATATGCATAGAAAACAAAATATTCTGATTTAATAGAAAGAAATCACATTTCAACAGGTGAAAAAGTGTTTCTACAATGCAAAAAAGAATACATAATCTTGATTTAATACTTTGTAGAATAGCCATTATTCACTTCTACAGCAACCAATGCCTTGTAGTTCTGAAGTAATGATTTGAAGATTTTAGTTGGGATTTTGCTCCATTCTTCTTTGCATATGGTCTTCAGATCTGGGATGTCTGTCGGAGCTCTTGATTGGATTTGAATTGTCAAATAATGTCACAGATTCTCAACTGGATTTAAATCTAGAGATTGACTTGGCCATTTCAGGATGTTTAAACAAGCCATTTCTTTGTAGATTTTGCAGCGTGCTAACAACCAATCAGGAGGAAATTCAAGATTTTCAACTGAAATCATTAAATTTGCTTCCAAAATATTTTGATATGCTGCAGCATTCATTCTACCATCTATTATTGATATGTTACCAATGCCTTTTTTCAGAAAAACATCCCTAAACCCCGGCCACCACAAAATTTCACTAGTGGAACTGTGTCCTTTTCTTTGAAGGCATTGCCATCTTTCGTCTATATATTATCTCTATAATTACGTACAAAAAATCTGTTTTGATTTTGTCTCTTCTGTTTGTATCTTTAGACAAAAATAACTACTGATAACATTAATGAAACATTCTAGAATATTCCGCTTGAATCATCTAGAGCATTAAAGCAATTTAAAAGTTATAAAATATAAAATTTGCACTGAACAAATATTTTTTCAACTATTAAAATGGATAAATAGGATTTATTTGTATTAAATCAAATTTTTTTTCTGCTTTCAATGCATATTAAGTTATGCATCTGTGTACAGCTAATTATGTGAAAATTATGTTTATTCATTAGTTGGAAATGAGATATATTAAAACTTTGTATACCGATGAATATTTGATTCTCCCACTATTTTTATATCTGCCAATCCCCCCAACTCATTTAATGTAAATTCTGAGTAATTCTTTTTTGTATTGCTTCATGTTCATATTAGTTATATGCAAAAGTCTTTGGGGAATTGAAATAATCAATTTCATTTTGAAAAACAGGACCCACCTCAGTTACTGAAAATCAGTTCTGAATCGTAAAATAAAAATGCAATAAAACTAAGACATTATTTAATTAGAAAAGCTTTTGTCTTTGTGAATAAGAAATACCATGATCTCTGTCTTAAGAAAAAAATAAAAAAATTTGATGAAAAATGAATTTTTAAAAAATGTTTATTAGTAGAATTTGTGAAGTTTGAAATCTTTAAAATTCTGATTTTGGTATTGATAACATATTTCCTCCATAAATCCTAGGGATGACAGTTGCGTATTCTCTGTGAATGCACAAAATCCCTTTTCAGTGATACTTACTTTGAATTCTTACTTTCAGATAATCAAACAAAGGATATGAGAACGGGAACTGGGGATAACATCCATTATATGACGATTATAATGTAAGCATGAATTTGGCAGATCTGTTCGGATTCATTTCCATTGCCAAATATTGAAACAGTATGCCATGTATTTGCTGGTATGAAATCCTTTGCTAAAGTTGACCCTAACTTTAGCATATAATCAAATTAAAATTGATAGCAAGTTTAAAAAAAAATTTAAAAATGTCAAGAGTCACATTTTCCAAAAAGCCATCGAAAAAGTTTTAGAGGTGATTAAAAATATAAGTGTATATCAGGATGGCATTGACACTGATGCATATAGTAAATAAGAGCTTAAAAGTAAAATGGAACAAGTTTTGAGAAAATTAAAAAAGCACGGGTATGAAAATTAGTCAAAATAAATGCGTGTTTAATTTTCATACCTAGGATATTAAATATCCAAAGATGGTATATTGCCAGATGACAAACTGATAAGATATCAGATATAACAGCACAGAGGAATAGAAAAGAATCTTTTCTGGAATTAACCAATTTCTATAACAGATACATGCCAAGATATAGTGATCTTGTGGAACCATTTAACGAAATAAGGAAGAAGAATACTGATTCAATGAACAAAAAGAATGAGGTTGCTTTCAAGAAATTCAAAAAAAGCACTCATAAACAAATCAGTTGTAAAAATCTTTGAACCAGCAAAAGAATTAACATGAACTACTGATGCCTGTTACTGTGTTATAGTTGCAATATTGTCACAGGAGGATCACCCAGTAATGTACTTATCCAGAAAACTAACATCAGTGGAGGTTAATTAATTGAATATTGACAAAGTGGCATTGGTGATTGTGTGTAGAATGGAAAGAGTTAAAAAAAATTTTATTGAAAAGGAAATTTCTATTAAAATCTGATCATAAGCCTTTGGAATTCATATTCAACACCAGAACAGTGTTGGCAAAGGTCACATCTGCCAAGATATTAAGATGGGCAATTAGTTAAGGTATTCCCATTTGACATCATATACATGAAATGAAATACATTTCCACATGTGGATGCATTTTCACAGTTAAATATGGAGTTTAAAATTATTGAAGCAAGAGAAAATTGTGAGGATAGGATTTTGTACTGGATAAAAATGGAGGTATTACCCTTAAATTGGCTTAGGTTGTATTAAAAACAATTGGCTTCGTCAAAAAGATGCAAGTAAATGCATGATGTTCCCAAATTAAGCCAATGTCCAAAGTGTGTAATTTTGTAATTTACAGAAGCTTCATATTCTTGAACCTCAGTCAATTTTGAAATATAGTTATGAATTGACTTTAAAAGCTTGTTCTTCCACTAGTTTGGAATGGCAAAATGTTTCATTAGTTTTTAAAAATTTTCACCAATTCATTATTCAAGGATTGATGACATTAGGAAACAGAAATGTTTTCATAACTTTGCAAAAGTTGCAGAATACATAAAACATATTTTATACTTGGTGGACAACACTGAATTTAAAAACACAGTATAAAGGATGGTGTCTGAAAAATAAATATGCTAATCCACTTAAAGTAAATGATGACAATTATACATTTCTCAATGTATTCTGCAACTGGTTAGAATCTTGGAATAGCATTCTTGGAAAGAATGGGAAGCTAACAAACGAAACCTTCAGAGATTTGCATCATAGTACTCATGCAATTCTAGAACTGACCAAATATAGCATAGAAGAAGTTACAATTATGTATTACCTGATAAATGTCCATCAAATCACCTTGAAGATAGATTTGGCAAGTACAGGCAACTTGGTGGAGATCAAAATATTTCGAAACATCAGTTGTCTGAGTGTGAAAAAATCAGAATGAATCTGCCACTTAAGAAGTACTGAGCTTAAGAATTTACAAACTAATTGTGATAAAGTGGCAGGAGAGCAAAATTTAGATATTTATATATTTAACATCGATGTAACAAATGAGGATGTTAGTAAATGCAGAGAAATTGTTCCTGTTTTATTATACGTAGCAGGTTATTGCTGTTATGCAGTTTTTAAGAAAATGAAATGCAACAGTTGCAATAATTCAATATCTAGAAATGATAAGGAGGACAAAACACCTGAAATAAACAGTTATATCCTAATGATGCTACTACAAATGCTATTCTCTATACTTATATAGTTAATAGAAAAATGACAAAAAATTCTTCTCTTCATCATTCAGTAAATCAAAGGAAATTAGCCATGCACATAATCTTGAATGTTTTTGCAGAATAATGATCATCTTTTTGATGTGGACTTGACCCTTGACACAATATTGAAAAATTAGACAGAATGCTTGTCTGGAGCTCTTCAAATTTTCTTCTAAATAATTTTTGTTCAAGGGGAAATATTACTATTAGGTTGGTGCAAAAATAATGTCGTTTTCTCACATATGTTACTATTATATATAACAACATTATTTTTGCACCAACCTAATAGAAACAAGTTAACCAAAAAAAAAAAAAAATTCAAATGTTCAGCTGAATTTCCCATATGCTTATGTATAGTTTTTTTGTTTTTTTTTACAATAATTTAAAATTTGTATTTTATTTTTTTACACAACAAAAATACCACTATTGTTACTTTACTACTACAGGATAAATAAAATAAAACATGCAAATTAAAAGAAGCTATAAACATCAATTATAAAATCCAGTTAATCCATCAATTTACTAAATAAGGTCGATCAAATCTCTAGGATAATTATTGAGTTTTTTTAATCTTTATTGTTCCTACTTCTTTGTCTATAAAGTTTGTTCAATTTAATTTAACATTTTAAATAATTAACGTAATACAGTCAATTTAGTCAGGTGGAGCAGGAATTCTTCTTCAATACAAAAATGACGGCGTTAAAAACTATTCACAATTAAAAAATTAATTCCAAATGGAAATAAGCTTTAAAAATAATTAAATTAAACATTAAAATTTTTAAAAGTTTGAATTTCAAACTTTCAACAAAATTGAAAATATGAAACTTACAAAAAGGATAAACATAAAAGAAATAAAAACTGTTTTTATAAATTGTTAAAAGTAAAAAAAAAAAAAAGGATTTTAATAGGAGATAGAAATTAAAAGTAAAAATAAGAAGTATTTTAGAAAAATAAAAATTATTTTCGTCAAGTTTAAGGCAATTTTTATCATGCTATGCTCATTTTCTGGCGATCTCATGAAGGTACCTATAAACATTTTTCCTGGGGATAAAATATGAAAAAATAGTTAAAATTGCTATTCCTGAACACTGGAAACCAGGATTTTTTTTTTATGTGTTTTTATTTATTTATTTTTTTTTAAATCAGCTATAAAGGAAAACAGTGTTGAAATTAATCCAAAATTGACTTTTACATTGCTGGGTCAAAGGCCAACCAGTCGATAATACTAAGCTGTCATCATCTTGTAAAAAATAAAATCCCATTTTCTTTGTTTTTTTAATCTGTTTGAACAATGGCTTGATGTATTTTTGTTTTTTAGCACCTTCCTCAAAGACTTGTGCTTTTAACTATTGTAGTCACTAAACCCGATGCTATCGAATTTCTAGCGTTTTCATAAAATTAGTTACGGGGGGGGGGGCAATAGATATAAAAAAGAAATCTGCCATGACCTTAAAAAAAAAACATATTTATTATAATTTCGATCATCTGTGAATAATTTCTGAAAGTTTCATTAACATCCGACAATTATTTTTATTTTTGAAAGATTTCCCAAATTAATGTGGGTCATACAAAAAAAAAAAAAACGTGCTAAAAATTATGTTATTTTTAGTTCCGGTGATACAAAGAAAAACAAGGTTTATTTTAATCAAAATTTAGAATGTTCTAAAAAGAAGGAAATTTTTTTAGAAATAATTTTAAAAAAACTTTGGTCTTTCCTCTTAATAATAACTTAGGCATTTAGACGATAAAATTTCGTTTTCGTAAAGTTAAGCATCTTTTTCATCATGGTTGGTATGTCATTTTTTTTAGCGATTTCGTGGAGTTACCTAAAAATTTCATATAATTTTTACTGTTGAACAATGAAGCGCACTGGTGAATGAATTTTTAAATCGTGAAAAAATAAAATAATTCAGATATTTTAAACAAACATTGTATGTTTCTATATAGCCATATTAAAATAAATATTTAAACTTACTGTTGTACAATATCTTTCGCCTGAGAAGAAAATGTTTCAATTAATTAATAACAACGAAAATAGAGACAAAAGAGTGCGTCAAGGGAGATAATCGCGTAAATCTTAATTCCGCTTCTTCGTACATTGAGTCCTACACACATTAAAAAAATGTCATAGATTAGTAAAAAAAAAAAAAAAAAAAAATTTAATAGCAATTTATTTAAAAATAGGAAGTTTTATTGATTCCCAAATATTTTCGATCTTGAGAAAAAAATATCAAGTCCAGCAACAACAGCAAATCAATCCTGTTTGTTTTTATGAAAAGGTTTTACTTTTTTATTCGACCTGAAAACCCTGAAGGTAATGTGAATTAAAAGAAAAATTAACTTTCTTAAGCTTTTTAAAGCAATTTTAAAACATTGACATTTTTTATCGTCATTTAATAATGTCTATTATAATAAAAATAAGACATGTTTTAAAAAATAATAATGTAAACAAGATTTAAGTTCTGAAAGTTCATTTAGTTTTCCTTTTCTCGCTGTCATTGACACTGAAAAGAAAACTGAAAAGTCAATGAAATTGTGTCTTTGAAAATATTATTAAAACTTTTTTTCATTTTAGAGGCGTGTTTTGATACAATTTATTCTTAATACGAAGAAAGAATAGCAAACCAGGCTTTGATTTCTACCTTAGGTTCCTCCACGAAATCGCTAAAAAAATGGGTATTTTTTTTTTCCCTGAGCGCTAAAAATCCCTTAAAATTTTCAAAAATTGTCATAATTCCGTGTAAATGTACTTGCTGAACTCGAATTAACAATTATATTTATGAAGAAACCTACCGTTTTGGAGTTATCGATAAGAAAAACATCGGACTTCTTGTTGGTCATTCGTCCCCCCCCCCCATTACCACCGTCTCGATATTTGATTTAATGGCGAGGACATCCGGTGGATTTTGTGGCCTATTTACTTCTTTTACAGATTTTCCTTGCAGAAAATCACTACGCGCTACCGTAAAGAAATGCATTTTTTTTTGTTTAGTTTTATTTATAACAAAAACAAATTAAATAATAATACAATAGAACCTTTTTTCCGTTTCGAATAGCAATGACAAATTAAAAGAACAAATTAGATAATAAAAATAAAGCATTTTTTATATTTTAAAATTAAAAATAAAACAAAAATTAATGCACAAAGTTGGTAAAGTAGAAGGGTTGAATATTGTATTTCATTTTTTTTTAATTTGTCAGAAAGAAAACCCCTCCCCTAACCTTAACACCTAACCCTAAAGATTAACTTTAGAGTTAGGTGTTAAGGTTAGGGGAGGCGTTTTCTGTATAGGAAAGGGGACAAATAGATTTAGCCTATGAAGAAATTACTGTAGTTGTTTTTGATGTCTTGACAGCTTGATGAGAGGTCTAATGTTGTTCTACAGAGACTTTATTCATAAAACATAATTGAAACAAAAGATGTGAGCGCCTTTTTTATATAATTTTAAGTACTCAGTAATCTTGAAAATTTAGGAAAATATTCTGCATAATCTAAAGATTTATTGATTTTACGTACTTTGGCTTCAAATTTACTATATTTCCTACTCAAATTTTATGATAGTGTTGTGTGTGAATGCCAGTATTTAAAAAATCACTACATTTATACACACACAACTCAAAATTTTTAAATATGGGGGTCGCTGTATTGTAGTATGCTCTTGTCCAATTATGATTTAAGATTTTACTTAATAACAGTACCACATAACTGGTATATATTTGCTGCAGAATTTTTAAATTTTTTTCTTAAGACAGAGATGATAGTATTTCTTATTCACAAAGACGAAAGCTTTTCTAATTAAATAATGTCTTAGTTTTCTTGCATTTTTATTTTATGATTCAGAACAGATTTTCAGTAACTGAGGTGGATCCTGTTTTTTAAAAATGAAATTGATTGTTTCAATTCCCCAAAGAATCGTGCATATAACTAATATAAACATGAAGCAATCCAAAAAAGAATGACTCAGAATTTACATTAAATGAGTTGGGGGAGAGTGGCAGATATAAAAATAGAGGAGGAAGCAAATATTCATACATATACAAAGTTTTAATTTATTGTATTTCCAACTAATGAATAAACATAATTTTCACATAATTAGCTGAACACAGATGCATAACTAAATATGCTTTGAAAGTAGAAAAAAATTTTGATTTAATACAAATAAATCCTATTTATCCATTTTAATTGGTGAAAAAATATTTGTTCAGTGCAAATTTTATATTTTATAACTTTTAAATTGCTTTAATGCTCTAGATCATTCAAGTGGAATATTTTAGAATGTTTCATTAATGTTATCAGTAGTTATTTTTGTCTAAAGATACAAACAGAATATTCTGTAATTGATATTCAGTCAAGAAGGTTATCATGGCAAGAGGTGAAGAATTGATAAATTTGCAAAAAGAACTGATTGTTAAGCTCTGGAAAGAAGGTAAAAGTTACAGGAAAATCTCAGACAAACTGAATATTCCATTTACTACCATTAATTCATTCATTGCATGGTATTAAAAAAAACTCAAAACTGATGAAAACAAAAGAACAGTTACTCCTTGGAAGATTTTTTCAAGATCTTTGAGAAAATTAATGCATCAAATTAAACAAAATCCAATGGTTACTCATCAAGAGTTGCAGGATAATTTGCTTTCATCAGGAATCTGTGTCACTAAATTGACAATAAGCAATGAAATTCATAGGAACAATCTAAAGTCACGCACCCCTTGGAAAACTCCACTGCTATTGAAAAGACACAGAGATACCAGGTTGGAATTTGTTTGTGAATTTGAAGTTAAGGAAAAATCTGATTGGGAAAGAGTATTATGCACAGACAAAATCAAAGTAGATTTTTTGTACGTAATTCTAGAATATATAGAAGAAAGATGGTGATGCCTTCAACAAAACAACACAGTTCCACTAGTTAAATTTTGTTGTGGCAGGTGTTTAGGGATGTTTTTGTGAAAAAGGGTATTGGTAACGTATCAATAATAGATGGTAGAATGAATGCTGAAGCATATAAAAATATTCTGGAAGAAAATTTAATGATTTTGGTTGAAAAGCTTGAACTTTTTCCTGTTTGGTTCTAAGGACACGACAAAATCTACAAAGAAATGGCTTGCTTAAATATCCTGAAATGGCCAAGTCAATCCCCGGATTTAAATCCAGTTGAGAATCTCTGACATTATTTGAAAATTCAAATCCAATCAAGAGCTCCAACAGACATCCCAGATCTGAAGACCATATGCAAAGAAGAATGGAACAAAATCCCAACTAACATTTGCAAATTATTAATTGAGAACTACAAGAGATTGGTTGCTGTAGAAGTGAATAATGGCTATTCTACAAAGTATTAAATCAAGATTATGTAATCTTTTTTGTATTGTAGAAATACCTTTTCACCTGTTAAAGAAATTAAGAAATTGTCTGTGTACGATTATTTGTTTCCCCTTCTCTGGATATATAGTGTCATTGTGATTTTGAAGTAAGAAGTCCTTGCAGATTTAGTAAATTTTAGGTACTTTGGATTTATAGTCTTATATACAAAGACACTTGGTGATGAAATGTTAGAAAATTCCTAGTAAATTTTAAATAGCTATTGCTCTTATTTTCTGATAATGTCATGTATGGACATCCATATTTACAAAAAAAAGCATGTTTATGCACACAAAATATTTTTAAATAAAAAATTTTTTTTACATAATGTAATAAATCAAGTGGACAATAGCACATTAATTGTGGAAATTATTTCATTATTTCTGTGTTTGGTTTAATAATTAGAATGTGGTATTAATGAAAGATCTCCACTTGTCCTCATAATCTCACACCAGGTGGTGCCGGCTACGAGCATAATCATATGGCTAGTGTCATTAGTCTAAGACAAGGTCTAAAGAATTTTAAAAGTCAACAGATATTTTTCAAGATTCATATTTGTATTGTTTCTAAATTGACAATGTTCTGATTTTAATTGCACACATTTCATAAGATGTGATGTGAAGCAATCTTCTTTCACTGGTTAACACACTGAAATGTTTAATCTTCACTGGTGGCTGCTGCTGTTGAAATAATAATTGCACATATCTTTCATAATATAGACTGCTTTCATATATACACAGCCGCAAATAATATATATCCCTTTTTTTTACAGATGCAGTACAAATCTGCATTGGGTATTACTGAGAGTTTCATTGAAGGAAAAGACATTACACTTTCCATGAAAACACTAACAAATACATGCGACAAGAAATAATATACTTTCAAATGAATGGTTTATTTTTTTACTAAAACACGTTTTAGGTTATATTCGAATAATCAGGAAAAGTAGGACATATTCATATCACAGTTGCTAACCTGTTGTGAAATCAGACAATAAGCATAATGGAAACTCATATTACAAAGAAACCATATTCTTGTGAAGTTTGTGGATCTGCATTTTCATTCAATTCGCATTTGGTGTCACATATGCGTACACACACTGGAGAGAAACCCTATTCTTGTGATGTTTGTGGATCTGCTTTTTCAGTGAAGTCACATTTAGTGCCACATATGCGTACACACACTGGAGAGAAACCCTATTCTTGTGATGTTTGTGGATCTGCTTTTTCAGTGAAGTCCAGTTTGGTCAAACATATGCGTACACACACTGGAGAGAAACAATATTCTTGTGATGTTTGTGGATCTGCATTTTCACTCAAGTCACATTTAGTGCCACATATGCGTACACACACTGGAGAGAAACCCTATTCTTGTGATGTTTGTGGTTCTGCATTTTCAGTGAAGTCCAGTTTGGTCAAACATATGCGTACACACACTGGAGAGAAACCCTATTCTTGTGATGCTTGTGGATCTGCATTTTCAGTGAAGTTCAATTTGGTGTTACATATGCATACACACACAGGGGAGAGACCCTATTCTTGTGATGTTTGTGGATCTGCATTTTCATGCAAGTCACATTTAGTGCCACATATGCGTACACACACTGGAGAGAAACCCTATTCTTGTGATGTTTGTGGATCTGCATTTTCAGTGAAGTCCACTTTGGTCAAACATATGCGTACACACACTGGAGTGAAACCATATTCTTGTGAAGTTTGTGGATCTGCATTTTCATGCAAGTTCCATTTGGTGTCACATATGCGTACACACACTGGCGATAAACCCTATTCTTGTGAAGTTTGTGGTTTTGCATTTTCAGTGAAGTCCACTTTGTTGAAACATATGCGTACACACACTGGAGTGAAACCATATTCTTGTGAAGTTTGTGGAGCTGCATTTTCAGAGAACTCACATTTGGTGCAACATATACGTACACACACTGGAGAGAAACCCTATTCTTGTGATGTTTGTGGATCTGCATTTTCAGTGAAGTCCGATATGGTCAGACATATGCGTAAACATACTGGAGAGAAACCATATTCTTGTGACGTTTGTGGATCTGCATTTTCAGTTAAGTCCAGTTTGGTCAGACATATGCGTACACACACTGGAGAGAAACCCTTTTCTTGTGATGTTTGTGAATCTGCATTTGCAGTGAAGTCCAATTTGCTCAAACATATGCATACACACACTGGAGTGTAACCCTATTCTTGTGATGTTTGTGGGTCTTCATTTTCACTCAAGTCACATTTAGTGCCACATTTGCGTACACACAGTGGAGAAAAACCCTATTCTTGTGATGTTTGCGGATCTGCATTTTCAGTGAAATCCAGTTTGGTCAAACATATGCGTACACACACTGGAGAGAAACCCTATTCTTGTGATGTTTGTGGATCTGCATTTTCTGTGAAGTTCAATTTGGTGTTACATATGCGTACACACACTGGTGCGAAACCCTATTCTTGTGATGTTTGTGGATCTGCATTTTCACTCAAGTCACATTTAGTGCCACATATGCGTACACACACTGGAGAGAAACCCTATTCTTGTGATGTTTGTGGATCTGCATTTTCAGTGAAGTCCACTTTGGTCAAACATATGCGTACACACACTCGAGTGAAATAATAGGCCAGATTGAAATTTTGATAAACAGACCCATTCACGAAAATATTACTGAATACTTCATGAAAATTTCATTTGAACTGGATAATAATTGAGGAAAACGGTCCCTTTTGGTGATATCTGTATAATGTAAACAAAAAGTTTCAGAATCTTTTAAAAATAAAATATTTATGCTCAAGTTAAGTTTCTAAATACATTTAAGGATTAATTAACTGGATTTTCTAAACCTAATGATTACTTTTTCTCTTTAAAATAATATAAATAACCAGTGAGGTCAGAGATATTTTCATATTTTGTTCAAGCCTTGTCTTCAGAATTCCGTGAAAATAAGTAAAAGATATCAACCATTATCTTTTCTGTATGTCTCCATAATACAGAGGGAAGACACGTCTCATCTGTGTAAAAAGGTTACAGACCAGATTTTGGTGCTTTTGGTCCTGACCAGACATCTTGAGTCACTTTCACACCACTGTAACATAGCTTCCCTTTTCCTTTTCTGTAAATATTTTCATTGTAATTGTTCTGATGAACTTTTTCTATGGTACCTAGACTTTATGAATTGAAGCACAGTACTAGATTGTCAGTAAGATCTTACTATTTTACAGTTGAAATGGCTAGATGTAACCATATTTCTATGCTAACAGTTTTTTCTTTTTCATTTCTTGCTTGTGGAATTCTCTTCCAGCTTCATGCTTTCCAGTCAACTTGATAATGATGGAAGCTTAAAATGGTTCTAAAAGAGAGTAGTTTTGTTTTGGAGGTGTTAAAATTAACTTTGATACTATTTGTCACATTAATTTTGTAGCATTTAATGACTTGACGTCATTATTTTTTTTAGAATAGCTGCCAATTTGACCTTATAGAACTAATCAGAATCACCATTAAGACAGTAGTAAATCGATCTTTTTTCCACCTTTTTCTGCTCTACAAATGTGAAATTTAAATCTTGTACAGCAGGCACATCAAACAATTTTAAAAGTTCCATAAATCAGTTAAGAAAAGCCTTTATTAAATGAATTACAACCACTTTCAAAGTTATTTATAAAGCTGGAATGAGAAATATTAATTAACAATTAACGTGCAAAAGTAAGTGAATACTTACATTTACACTCTGTAGTTTGTCATGTTTGTCAGTGCAAATAATGTTTTGTGCACATGTAAAAATCAAAATGACACATTCGTTTTTTTGGTAAGCTGTCTGTATATTATAGTTAAAGAATATGACTCATTGTGTATGCAAACGTGTTCAGTTAGAGACTAAATTTAAAAAACTTATATTCAAACATCAAAATAACCTGAAGCTTTAAGAAATCGCATAGTTAAAACTTATAATGATGAAAAAGGTATAAAAATATGTTGGCTGTTCACAAAAAGTAACAAGAGCAAGTAGACATCTAGTTTAGCAAATTCTGCTGTGACGTTTGCAGTTTTCCAATACACATTGGCCAATATTAAAATCAACGTCCATACATCTGCAGTGCAACAAAATGTGAACAATGATTTTCTTCATGGTAGCATGCCTAGAAAAAATCACTGCTTACAAAATAGCACAAGCATGTTTGCCTTAATTATAATAAAGCTCATATCAATAAGTTAGAAACATTCTGGCAAAAAGATTTATGGTCAGATGAGACCAAATTAGAGATTTTTGGGAGGAACAATAGATGGTATATCTGGTGAGCTCCTAATATGTCTTTTGAAGGGAAGAATTTGATACCAACCATTAAATGTGGCAGTAACAGCATTATGATTTGGTGTGCTTTACTGCAGATGGAACAGGCAAAATAATATTCATGGTACAATGGAGTCTGCAAGATAACAAGCAATTTTGAATGAAAGTGTCTTGTCCTCAGTTCAAATGTTCGGTTTATGTAAAGGCTGGAACTTCCAACAGGACAATGATTTGAAGCATCAAAGCAGAGCTACAAAAGGACATGTTCGTAAAAAGAAATTTCAAGTCTTGGAATAGCCTTGTCATAGTCCTAATCTAAACTCAATTAAAAATTTGGGATACATATGGGAGAAGGCAGAGGATACATGCAAACCAGGTAATATCAAACAATTATGGGAGTTTTATCGAGAAGAATGGTCAACAATCGACACTACTGCCAGAAACTTCTTAAAATTATAGAAAAGGTCTGGTTGACATTGTAACCTGAAAAGGATCAGTGACTAAATATTAAATGGAAGGTTTCACATACTTTTGCACATCCTAATTTTTAATTTTCAATTGCTGCTTGGCAAATAAGTGAACTGATTTAATAAATGTTTCTCTTTATGAATATATAACTTAGTTTTTGAAAGTGTTTCTAATTGATTTCATAATGGTTTCTCTTTGTGAATATATAGCTTAATTTTTTAAAGTAACTTGATTTAATAAATGTTTCTCTTTATGAATATAGCTTATAATTAATGAATATAGCTTAATTAAGATTTGTTGATCATCTATGAAAATGAGATAATCTTTGAAAATATGTTAGTGGTTCACTTACTTTTGTACAGCATTATATATATACAGCCATATTGCTTGTGCATAAAACACATCTGTTCACAACACATAGGACTACTATTCAATCCCATTCTCAATAGGAATTGCTCACTTACGATGATCAAAGAATCTACTAGCAAGGCTTCCAAACATGACAGAAACACTCTCCTTACCTAAGCTGGAATAGAGTTTCATGAATTGGTTAAATAATCTTGTCAATCTTGTGTTGCTGTTAAGGTGAATTTATAGTTATGTTGCTCGAGGTCTTGCCCTGTTTCTCGAATTGCATCAGTCTTCTTGATATGGTAGCTCTTGAAAAAACAAACAGTTCAGCTAACTTAGTGATCGAGGATCCTGCCATGCGAGCTCCAACAATATGCTCTTTTTCGAACTCGGAGATGTCACGCATTTAGCTTAAATTTTACTAAATTCTAAAAATAAATAAGAAAAAGACAGTAAATTAGATAAATAAACATATTTACAAGAGATATAACCTGCAATTACAAAGCTTTAGTTAAAGTTCTTAATATAATAGGTCTTTGAAATATAGGAGTAACTTTTAGGAGTAACTTGCAACTGTTCCAATTATTTTGTCCAACTCCTGTATATATAGTTCTGTCACACAGTGCAGAAATTACATTATTTCCCCTTTTGTTTGTCCCACTTTTAGCTTAATGCTTTTCATGTTGGTCATCATTTTGACACCTTCCAAAGAATTTCCTTAGCATAAATAGAAAAATGAAGTCACCACATGCGGTCAGTAGTTTTTGAAGATCGCCAATGTTAACCATCATTGGTTTCTAGCTTTTGTTAATTTTCTCCTTAAATTTGTCTATTTTCTTTCTCTGTTATTATTTGAACATTTGCTTAATGTTACCTTATATCATACGTTTATTTTATATTTGAATCTCTCCGTGTAAAATCTATTCAACATGTATCCTTATAGACTGTTGCAAAATGGAAACTTCTTAACTTTTCTCTGAACTCACTGCAACAGTGGAATGCATTCTTGTAGAAAACTTTATATGTATTCATGTATAGAAAGAACGCGCTACCTTCTTTACCAGTTTATTACACAAATCGTCTCAGTTTTATGTTCAAGCCTCCATAGGTATTTCTTTCTATTTTAGTTTTACCCTTTTGGTTATCAATAAACCTACCTTCAGTTACTTACCCACCATCATAATATAGCTTCCCCCATCCTTTTACTATAAATATTCTTGTGGTGATTTTTCTCATGAATAAGTAGGCTGGGAAAGTCTATAGCAATTTTGGAGGTAAAATTTCCCAATATTTCTGAGCCTTCTAATCTTGATAAATACAGAGGATATGTGCATCTTTGGCAGCAAGTATTGGACATCATCTGTGATAACATCAGGTTGGTGACAATAATGCCAGTCATCTTTGGAACCTGTTTCAAGAAAGAAATCTACATGCTGGGCTGTAAATAATGTCGGCCTTCTACTAAAACTACTCTAGATCTTCCTAGCATCTTGAAATTCAGCCAATACTACAAACACACTCAACTACAAAATACGGATCTTCTGATTGTTTTCCTCTCAACAAGAGCTCTGAAAGATCTTATGCAACTGCTAACCCCTTAAGAACAATTTACTTGCTTAAAAAACTTTTAGGTTCTCAGGGAAATATTTTGAGCAAGCCTTTTATATGAACACTTTTTCTTCCTTTAAGTTAAAAGGAATTTTCTTCTCCCTTTCCTTCTCCCATACTTTGTGTATATCCCTTTACCTTTTTTGTGTATGTAAATAAAGATTTTCTTCTTCTATTGTTAAACTCAGAGCAAGAGTTTGAGTTTTTATTCTTCCACCTAAAAGAGAGAATTGTCCACTCAAACTTTCAATCCATTGTTGATTTTATAAATTCTGTCACCTTTAACCTTAACCCTTTCATGTGACAAATTTCCTATAGGATGAGTCTAATGTTGATTATGAAGGTGTTTGACGTGATCACTTATTACTCCCTTGGTTTCATCAAACACTAATAAGGTGTGTTGTTTAGGTCTATAAAAAGACAATTTTTTTTCTCTCACCCTCACAATTAAGATGTAGTATTGGACTTGCCTCAGCATCAATACGGACATATCCTTTTCATTATGAATTACATACTGTTGTATAAAAAATAAAAATTAGATTTGTAATTTTATTGCTTTCACTTTTTGTCAGTGAAATGTTATAAAAAAAAACAGATTGAGATTGTGATATAAACTATTTTTTAACAAGGGACAAATTCTTTTTCTCTGGTTACTGCCATTTTTTTTTTTGTTTGCTGTTCTATTTTCAGATAATTTTAACTTTGTTTTAATTACTTTAAAAATAGGAAGTTTTATTGATTACAAAAATATTCTCAGGGCTGGGAAGAAATATCAAGTACAACAACATCAACTACTGTTTTTGTATGAAAAAGGTTGAGATTCATCCTGTAAAGGTAAGTTAGACGAGCCATCATGGACTTTGAAAAAAAATGAAAAATGCATTTTAAATAACCTTTTTTTAACTTAAAGTTCAGTTTTATTTGTAAGGTAATAACATAAAACTAATTCAAATTCAAAGTAGATTTAATTTCTGTATATCAATAAAGATTCCAGGCATTTTAAAATCATTGACACATTTTCTAGTTCTTCATCAACAAATCCAACTGCCATTGGTATTCAATTATAGAATGTAAAGTGTAAACAAATTTGTAAATCTCTTTAAGTGTTTAGTCTTACATGCAACAACACTTTTTGCAACAACATCATAAAAGCTTAACAATAAATTTTAAATTCTATATCATTACCTTTATTGTTTTCTGAAATTAGAAAAATATTGATGTTTACACAAAACCAAAAAGTTCCAAATACTCTGAACTTTGAACTGTAATGAGCATTTCATTTCAATAGATGTGTTTTTGTAGAATTCTAGACCACACATTTCAAAGTATTTTAAAGTAATTTCATTGTCATGCTTTTGAAAATGGAGATCCATGACTTTCACATGAAGCATATATTTTTCTGTGTTTTCAAGGAAAGTTAAAACTCATTTCCTTCATTGGTTCTGTGTAATGTATTGCTTTTCATGAGAACATGTAACCACGTTTCTGAGGTGCACAGATGGGGAAGATAATGTGTCAGATTTTTATGAGATTCTGATGCAGGATGTTCCCACACCAATATTGCAGAAGCATTATATTTTTTACAGGAATATGATTCATATTTCACACAAAATATGACTTCTCAGAAAAGGTATATCCACAGTTTTTCATTTCTACAGGTTTTTGCATGATGCACTACAAAAGAATTTTATGATTCAGAAACTACAATATTATTTCTGTCAATTGTGTATACAGATTTATCGGAAAATACATATCAGTAAATATCATGAGAATATCTTTTCTCATCAGTGTGTATACAAAAATGGCTCACCAAACATCATTTCCATGAAAATGAAGATCCACAAATTTTAAGAAATTATAGCTTTTATGTGTGTATGCATATGATTGACCAAATGTACCTTCTGTAAAAATGCAGATCCACAAACTTCACAAGAATATGGTTTCTCTCCCGTATGTGTATGCATGTGATTGGCCAAATCTGACTTGTGTGAAAATGCAGATCCACAAACTATACAAGATTAAGGTTTCTGCCTAGAGTGTGCATGCATATGTCTTACTAAATGTGATTTCCTTGAGGATAAAAATCCACAAACTTCAAAAGAATTTGGCTTCTCTTCAGTGTGTGTATGCATATGCTTCAGTAATGAGGATTTCTCTGAGAATGCAAATCGACATATTTAACAAGAAAATGGTTACTCTCCAGTGTGTGTAGGCATATGCTTGACCAAATCTGACTTGCATAAAAATGCAAATCCACAAATTTCACAAGAATTTGTCTTCTCTCCAGTGTGTGTATACATTTGTCTCGCTAAAGTAGACTGCTGTGAAAATTCAGATCCACAAACTTCACAAAAATAAGGTTTCTCACCAGTGTGTGTATTCATGTGTGTCACTAAAGTAGACTTCATTGAAAATGCAGATCCACAAACTTCACAAGAATATGGTTTCTCTCCAGTGTGTGTACGCATATGTGGCACTAAATGTGACTTGTGTGAAAATGTAGATCCATAAATTTCACAAGAATATGGTTTCTCTCCAGTGTGGGTACGCATATGGTCCACTAAATGTGGCTTGTGTGAAAATGTAGATCCACAAATTTCACAAGAATATGGTTTCTCTCCAGTATGTGTACGCATATGTGTCACTAAATTAGACTTATGTGAAAATGTAGATCCACAAACTTCACAAGAATATGGTTTCTCTCCAGTGTGGGTATGCATATGTCTGACCATACTTGACTTGCATGAGAATGCAGATCCACAAACTATACAAGCATACGGTTTCTCTCCAGTGTGTGTATGCATATGTCTCACTAAAGCTGATTTTTTTGAAAATGCAAATCCACAAATTTCACAAGAATATGGTTTCTCTCCAGTGTGTATACGCATATGTGTCACTAAATTAGATTTACGTGAAAATGTAGATCCACAAACTTCACAAGAATATGGTTTCTCTCCAGTGTGGGTACGCATATGTGGCACTAAATGTGACTTGTATAAAAATGTAGATCCACAAATTTCACAAGGATATGGTTTCTCTCCAGTATGTGTACGCATATGTGTCACTAAATTAGATTTACGTGAAAATGTAGATCCACAAACTTCACAAGAATATGGTTTCTCTCCAGTGTGGGTATGCATATGTCTTACTAAATGTGATTTCCTTGAGAATGCAAATCCACAAATTTTACAAGAATATGTTTTCTCTTCGGTGTGGGTACACGCATGTTTGACCAAACCTGACTTGCATGAAAATGCAGATCCACAAACTTCACAAGAATGTGGCTTCTCTCCAATGTGTGTATGCGCATGTCTCACTAAATGCAAATTCTCTGAGAATGCAGACCCACAAACTTCACAAGAATATGTTTTCTTTGTTATATTTGTTTCCATCTTGCCAATTACATCCGACTTCACAAGAGTTTTGCAGATGTCACGAGAATATGTCCTGTCTTTCCTGTTTGTTCTAAAAAAAATAAACTATACATTCCAAAGTATATTATTTCTTGCCTGGTAAAGTTCATTGTTATGCTTTTGACAAGGTAGATGCATGATGTTTACATGAACCATACAGCATATATTTGTCTGTGTTTTCATAGAAAGTCAAATGTCTTTTCCTTCAATGAAATTCTCAATAATAACCAATGTGGATCTGTACAGCCAAAATATCTGTAAAGAAACAAGACATAAATGATATATTAATGGTGGCAGTGAATAATATATGAAAGTAGTCTATATTATGAGAGATACACGGATTTATTATATCAATATTACAGCAACAGCAGCTGCCACCATGGAAGATCAAACAATGAAACAAGATTGCTTCACAATAAAAACAACCCATTTCATTCATCAGAGCCTAGGAAAAGAGAAGATCCTTAAAAAATCTCCCTACATGGGACAGTAAGAAATAGCACACACCTGAGATATAAAAGTTGATCTGGGAAAGAAACTGAAGTATTTATTAAACTAATAGTTAACAATTAGAATATAAAATCCATAGTAAAAATGTAATAATTTTCATATCACTCTGCTGTGGGTTTATCAATGACAAGCATTTCTACCAAATAAAAATAATTTTCATCATTGCCAAAGAAAAGAGATAATTTGTTAACTTCCTCTTCTTTGGTTTGTCAGCAACATCAAACATGGAATCTGATATTTTTGATCTGCCTAATAAAAAGCATCGATCATTTTCATCCATGCCAAAGAGATGATCTTCTGCTAGGCCCCCTTTCATGGGCCTGCCAGCAACACAAACACAAGAACTAATAGCTGACCTAAGCAATAAAAACAAACCATCATTTTCAACAGTGCCAAGGTGAAGAGAAAACTCCTTGCTAAGATACACTTCTTGGGCCAGTTATCAAAATCACAAACACAAGATTTGATAGTTGATCTGCCCAATAAAAAGAAATCATCAGGACAATAATACCACATTCTGTTTATTAAACCAATAGTTAACAATTGAAAAAAAAACACAGAAATAATTTCCACAATTAATGTGCTATTGTCCACTTGATTTAATTATATATTATGTGAAAAATGTTTTTATTTTAAAATATTTTGTGTTTTTAAACATACTGATTTTTATAAAAAGAGGCGACCATACATGACATTATCAGAAAATAAGAGCAATAACTATTTAAAATTTATTGGGAATTTTCTAACATTTCATCAGCAAGTGTCTTCATAAGTAAGGCTATAAAGCCAAAGTAACTAAAACTTACCAAGTCTGCAAGGATTTCTTACTGCAAAATCACAATGGCACTATATATGCAGTTGCGGGTGTGGGGAAACAAATATTCGTATACTGACAAATTTTTAATTTATTGTATTTTCAATTAATGAATAAACATACTTTACATATAACTAACTGTACACAGATGCATAATAAGTAAATGAACATAGAAAACAAAATATTCTTGTTTAATAGAAATAAATCCCATTTTAACATTTGAAAAAAGTATTTGTACTATACAAAAATGAATACATAATCTTCATTTAATACTTTGTAGAATAGCCATTATTCACTTCTACAGCAACCAATCTCTTGTAGTTCTCAATGATTTGTAAATTTTAGTTGGAATTTTGTTCCATTCTTTTTCGAATATGGTCTTCAGATCTGGGATGTCTGTTGGAGCTCTTGATAGGATTTGAATTTTCAAATAATTTCACAGATTCTCAACTGGATTTAAATCTAGGGATTGACTTGGCCATTTCAGGATATTTAAACAAGCCATTTCTTTGTAGATTTTGCAGTGTGCTTAGAACCAATCAGGAGGAAGTTCAAGATTTTCAAATGAAATCATTAAATTTGCTTCCAAAATATTTTGAGATGCTGCAGCATTCATTCTACCATCTATTCCTGATATATTGTCGTTTTTCAGAAAAGCATCCCTAAACCATGATGCCACTGCCAGCACCAAATCTCACTGTTGGAATTGTGTTCTCTTGCTTGAAGTCACTGCCATCTTTCCTCTATACATGATTTCTAGAATTACATACAAACATGGAATATCCAGTTTGTTTGAGATTTTCTTATAACTTTTACCTTCTTTCCAGAGCTTAAGAATCAGTTCTTTTTATGAATTTATCAATTCTTCACCTCTTGCTATGATGATAACCTTCTTGCATGAATATCAATTACAGAATGTTCTGTTTGTATTTTTTAGGCAAAAATAATGACTGATAACCTTATTGGAACATTCTATAATATTACACTTGAATAATCCAGAGTATTAAAGCAATTTAAAAGTTATAAATACAAAATGTGAATGGTACAAATAATCTTTTCACATATTAAAATGGATAAATGGGATTTATTTTATTAAAATCAAAATTTTTCTGCTTTCTATGCATATTTAATTATTATGCATCTGTGTACAGCTTATTATGTTTATAATAAATTATGTTTTAATAAATTAAAAATGTAATGTAAATTAAAAGAAATTCATTTTTGTATTGCTTCATGTTTATATTAGTTATATGCACAAGTCTTTGGGGAATTAAAATAATTAATTTCTTTTTGAAAAACAGGACTCTCCTCATTTACTGCAAATCTGCTCTTAATCATAAAATAAGAAATGGAATAAAACTAAGACATTATTTCATTAGAAAAGCTTTTAATTGTCTTCATGAATAAGAAATACTAAGATCTCAGTTTTACAAGAATTTTCATTTTTTAAAAATTTAATTAGAATAATTTATAAAGTTTTAATTTTTTAAATTCTGCAATAAATGTATACCAGTTATGTGGTACCGTTATTAAGTAAAATCTGAAATCATAAATGGAGAATGCTTACTACAATACAGCAACCCCCATATTTTAAAATTTTGAACTTTTTTGTGTGTGTATAAATGTAGGAATTTTTGCAAATACTGGCATTCACACATAACACTATCATAAAATAAGACGAGGAAATATAGTAAATTTAAAGCCAAAGTAACTAAAATTCAATAAATCATTAGATTATGCAGAATATTTTCCTAAATTTTTAAGATTTCTGAATACTTAAAAATTATCTTTTGCTTCAATTATGTTTTACGAATAAAGTCTGTGTAGAACAACATTAGACATCTCATCAAGCTGTCATGACATCAAAACAACTACAGCAATTTCTTCAGAGGCTAAATCTTCCAACATGTTCATCTTGGTTTCTATATTCACAGTGTTTTAGAGATTTGTACCCTCCTCCCCTTTTCAGCTCTCTGTTGTCCTCACTTAACATAGACTGTTCTCATTCCAATTTCTATGCTCAGCAGATATCTTGTATCACTTATTCATAGAAAATGGAACATGAACTATCTACCCCATCACCTTGGATTGAATTAATTTGAATTCATGACATTTTCCTCACTTTTTAAAAAAGGCCAATCACAAACAATACAAGAGAATATCCTGACTGAAGCAAAGTTTGAGCAAATACTATGAACAGAAAGAAAGTGCTTGTTAAAGATTTCCCAGTAATTGATAATTCTGCTCAAATGCTTTCACCATACACCAAAGGTTGCCATATGGAAAAGAAAGTCAGGCAATAGATTTTAATCACCTTCAACCAGAAATACTTTTAATATGAAATTTACTTTCAGAACTTTTCAGGCATACACTGTTCAAATGATTCCATCAGAAAATGCATCACATTCATTTATAACATTTTCATATTTTTATTTGCACATTGATTAATATTCATGTCAACTGAAGCCTTATCCATACAAAATGAAACTCAAATGTTAATTTATGACCAACCTGTACTTACATGAAATTACATTTAATAATCAATCTCTTACGTAAAAGCATTCAAATATATATAACAGCTCATCTTATAAAAAGTTGATATATTTTTAATTTGCTCATGACTTTCCTGTTTCTTTCACAAAATTTTGATCCTTTTCTAATATATATATTAATATGGGAATGACAAATGACCATTCTACACATGAGCATCTTTTTGAGATATAGGCTTTTTCAGCCATATGTTCATGGGGATTTCTATATAGTTATGCCTCTGTTAAATGATCAATAAAATTTTGTTCCCGATCTAATATTATATATTAATATGAAAATGACAAATGACCACTGCAAACATGAGCATCTTTTTGAGATAAAATGCATTAGAAACAACTGGCTTGATCAAAAATACACAAGTAAATGGATAATGTTCCCAAAATCTTGTCATATTGAAAATCATGATTTAGGTAATGACCAAAGAGCCCCATTTTCTACTTTACAGAAGCTTCATATCCTGAAATCTCAGACAATTTTAAAATATTGCTATGAATTGGCCTCAAAGGCTCTTCCTCCCACTAGTTTTGAAAGGCAAAATGTTTAATTAGTTTTGCAAATTTTAAACTAATTCACTACTTAGTGATTGCTGACATAAGGGAAACAGGTGTTTTCATCATACTATGCATGCAATTCTAGAACTGACCAAATATAGCAGAGAAAAGAAGTTAAAATTATGTATTACCTGATAAATTTCCATCAAATCACCTTGAAGATAGATTTGGCAAGTACAGGCAACTTGGTGGAGATCAATAAATTTCTATGCATCAAGTGTTTGAGTCTAAAAAAAATAGAAATCATGTTAGTTTTAAAATTGTGCCTTCCACTAAATAACCAAAGTATTGCTTTGACCAATTTACAAATTAACTGCAATGAAGTGGGAGGGGAGCAAATTATAGATATTTATATATTTAACATAGATGTAAGAGATGAGATGTTAATGAATGCAGAGAAGTTGTTCCTGATATGTTATACATAGCAGGTTATTGCTGTTGTACAGTTTTTAAGAAAATGAAATGCATCACTTGAAAGAATTTAATATCTGGAGGTGATAATGAGATAAACACACTTGAATTAAACAGCTATTTTCTGGTGATTAATAGGTCCTCTGCTATATCCTAATTTTGATAATAAAAATTTGTTTTTATTAAGTCTGGGGCATTTTTTCATCATGGTATGCTGTTTTTCAGCAATTTAGTTGAGGTACCTACATAATGTTTATATTTCTTCTAAGTCCTCACAAATTTTTACAAATGTCTTATAAAACTGAGATATAATTAAAAAATATTTTAATTGCTTTTATAAATAAAATAATGGACTTTATTTGTTCGATCAATATGAATTTTTACTAGAACTATTTCCATTTAAAAAACTTCATTAGAATAATTTATAAATGCTTAAAATCTTTTAAACTTCTGTATAAGAAATGACGACAGAAATATTTACAGGAAAACATATGAGATATTAAAAACAATTATCTCTAAAAGACTTTCTCCTGTAAACTAAAGTGTTTGGAGAATCATATAATATTCGTAGTCCCTGGAGATGTATGACTATTAGCATAAAATGTACAACACTTAATTATTGATTATCTTCATATTATAAAAATCCAACTCACAAAAAATTATATCAAAACATGCTTCAGACTAAAATGTAAAAATTTTAATAATGATTTCCGACTATTTTCAAAAACAAAATTTCATTGACTTTTTAGTGTCAATGACAAAGAAAACGAAAAGAAATATTAAAAAAAATTAATGAATCTTTCAGAACTTAAATCTTGTTTACATTAAGTTATTATTGTTTAAAAAATATCTTCGTTTTATTACAATGGTACCTCCACTGAATTTTCGATACTTCAGGTTTAAAATTAATTTAAAAAAAATGAAAAAGCATTATTGAAGATTTCATTTTAGCTTTAATTGAAAGCTAAATGATTAAATTTACTATTTCCAGTAAGTAAAATATTTTGGTGTATTTTAAATAAAAGCTATATAGATAGGAATCTAAATTTTTTGGTCGATTTAAGAAAATTTTCTTAAAAGTGGCCATTTTCTTAATTTTGAGAAATTTGTAAACAAATTATCGATTTTAAAAATCTTCCAAAAATAAAATATATATTTATGACACGTTATTTAAGTAAAATTAGCAAATTTAAAGTTAAATTAATTTGATTTGAAACAAAAATTACTTATAGCATAAAAATTAAGCATTTAACAACGGGTCCTCTTTTTCTTATATCTTTATTGACGTTATCTGATAAGTTATGAGGTGATGACAGCTTGTATAGATGACCAGAATTGACAAATTTTACCAAATCTAAGTGAACGCATTTTTTTAAAAATTTTAACTACCTAGTAATTTTTACAAATTAATATAATATTTTCAGCAATTATCTAATATTTTATTGAATTTTCCTTACGTTTGAAGACACTTTACGAAAAACAAAATTTAAAATATAAAATTTTCTTAGATTAATTTTAAAAATAGTTTTATTGCATTTTTTATTTTACAATTCAGAGTAGATTTTTGGTAAAAGGGCCAACTGTTTTATAAAAAAAAAAAATGACTGATTTACTTTCTTCAGGGAGTCCTGCTTTTAACTAAAAAAAAAAAAAATCCCCGCCCATCAAATTTAATTTCTCGAAATTTAATGAAATTAAGTAAGTGGGTGGTAACATATGCAAAAAAAAAAAATTTAAGAAGATTTTCAAAAAAAAAAAAAAAAAAAAATAATTGCATTTATTTCTGAATATGTCCTGAAAATTTCAATAAAATCCGACAATTATTTGATTTTTGCAAGAATTACCAAATTATACAATATTCATGTTCTCTGGAAATATATGACAATTGAAATGTGCAGCGCAACACTTAATTTTAATTATTACCTTCGTATTATAAAAAATTATATCAAAACACGCTTCTAAAATGTAAAAGTTTTAATAATATTTTCGGATAATATTTTCAAAGACACAATTTCATTGACTTTTCAGTGTCAATGACAGCGAGGAAAGGAAAACAAATATTTAAAAAGTTTTTTCAGAATTTGAATCATATTGTTTAAAAATTGGGCATTATTTTTTAAATGACGATAAAATGTGTCAGTGTTTTAAAATTGCTTTAAAAAGCTTAATTATATAAGAAAGTTAATTTTTCTTTTAATTCACATTAGCTTCTCAGGTTTTTTAGGTGGATTTTTTAAAACTTACCTTTTCAGGTCGAATAAAAAAAAGTAAAAAAAAAACAAACAGGATTGAGTTGCTGCTGTTGGTGGACTTGATATCGACAATATTTGGGAATCAATAAAACTTCCTATTTTGAAAGAAATTGCAATTATTTTATTTATTTATTTTTTTTACTAACCTCCTATGATTTTTTTAATGTGCGTAGGACTGACTGTACGAAGAAGCAGTATTAAGATTTACGCGATTATCTCCCTTGACGCACTCTTTTGTTACCAATTTCGTGGTTCTTCGTATTGAAACATATTTTTTTCTCAGGGGAAAGATATTGTACAACGGTAAGTTTAAATATTTATATTAATGTGGCTATTTAGAAACAGTTAATTTATTTTTCTGAAAACAGAATATTTGCTTAAAATGTCTGAATTATTTTATTTTTACATGATTTAAAAACTCATTCACCATTGCCCTTCACTGTTCAGCCGTATCAAGGTTTTTATTTAGACTTTTGTGGTTTCTTTGAACTTTTTTTAATATGTTTATGTTGTGTATAGCTATTCGCTCTGTAAATGACAATAACTAAATTAAAAGCTTAATGATTAAATTTATTATTTCCATTAAGTAAAAATTCTGGTGTATTTCAGATAGAAAAACTACATTGGATTGGAAAGTCACATTTAATTTTGATTTATTAAATAATAATTAAATTACCATTTCATAAATTATTAAGTTACTTCTATCATGGTATTTTATTTTACTTTTTTTAAATTATTTTTTCATCTTCGAAAGGTAAATAAAAGTCAATAAAAATTGCGGAAAATATGTTCATTTCTAACAATTAGGTAGCTAAAACCCCACCAAAAAGCGTTAACTCAAATTTCTAAAAATTATGTCATTTATGGTCATCCGTAGTAGCTGTCATCGCATCGTCATTCAACAAACCATTAATGAGTGATGATACCATCACGTATTGACAGTTTACGTGAGGAAAAGTTATTGTACGGAAGGACAGAAATGACGTAATTATTTACATTTATGTGAACCAAATATTTAACTCGTTATTTTTAAGGGAAACTTTCAACGCTCTAAAAATTTTTTGTACTTAGCTTTCACCTTTATGTTTACGATGCTTTATGGAAAATATAAAAAGATAAATATAAGACTGTTGAGAGTGAGATTAAATCTCAATTCATGAGAAAGGTATCTAATTAATTTATAGGTACCTTTCTTATGAAATTTTATCAGAAGTTTACATAAAATACTATAATTTTACGTACATTTATTTACTATGTTATTTGTATTTCCATTCATTTTATTATTAATTTTGATATTTCATTCAGGGAAAATGGCATAACTGAGATTAATATAAAAATAAGATCATATAAATTTCATAAGATGATACTGATACTTGTAGGTGCCCTTCTCAGTTGAAATTGAAAAATCAAATTAACTTCTCCACACGTTTTGCACGAACAATTCACAAAAATGAAAGCCGTAACAGCGGAGAACAACGCTTAACTCAAATAACGCGACATTTTAGTGACATGAATTGGCTTTAAGTAGGTATGTCCAATTTTGACCATTTTAGCGTTTTTTTTTAGTTGTTTTTTTGTCAGTTGAAAGACACATTAATTTCGAAATTCTTGTAAAAATTAACTACTTGTTGGATTTTAATGAAAACTTCAGAACGTATTCAGAAATGAATTAACTTATTTTAGAAATGTTTGTCTCTTTGAAAGTCATGGTATAAATTTTTTTTTTATATCTGTTACCCCCCTCGAACTTAATTTTATGAAAACACAAAAAAAAATTTATTTGCAACCTGAATTTTTTTTTTTAATTAAATGCATAAAACTCTGAAAAATCTAAATCATCGATTATTTTGTTAAAAAAATGTCCGAAATTGTCCAAACTTTTACCTCAATTGTAAAAATACAAAACCCAATAAAACTAAGACAATATTTAATTAAGAAAGTTTTTAATGGCTTTTCTGAATAATATATACGAAGGTAATTATTATCTGAAAGAAAAAATTTTTTTTGATGAACAATGAATTTTTACATTAATTTTCTTTTTCTTTTCAATTTTAAATACACAATATGACAAAAGGTTGTTATATATTTATACATTAAGTTCTTTCTGCAACCTTATGGAAATGATATATTATGTTCTCTACTGTTTAAAGGTCATAAATTTGAAAGCTTATTAAAATCTGACAACCATAATTATTTTTAAAATAATTTTTAATATTCCAAAATTGTATTTAAAATCGTCTACAACGAAAGTACGGATGCACATTGTTGAAATAATGTCACATGAGTAGTTTCCTTTGATAGAAGCAAGTTTTTTTTTTACTTCAGAAATGGCTTTGATTCGTTCAGTAACAAGAAAACAACGCTTGTCAAGTTTTCTGAATATCGTCGTATTATTTTCAATTTTTTTCTTTTTCTATTCAAATATAATCGAATAGTGGGATAAAAGAAAATATCGACTATTTACAATTACAAAAAAAAAAAAACGCCCTTGGAAGTCCACCCAAATTTTCAAGTTTGAAATCGAATGCATAAATTCATTGTACATTACTTTGGAATTATTATCCACACGACAAATTATCAATTAAAACGATTTTTGGAGTTTAAATTTTCTGGAGTTAGCTCGCTACTACTCAAACTAAAAAATACTTGTTGAGTCAAAACAAAACCAACATAGCATGTTAATTTTATTAATAAATAAAATAAAACTCATATTAAAATTACTGCCATATAATTATTAATAAATAGAAAAAAATCTGCCTTAATAAAAAAGAAATAAAATCTCATTTCATTAAGTTAACCCGTTTCAATTAATGGTGTTTCATGTAATTTTTATATTCTCAGAAAAATATTTCATGACTGAAATAATAAACCTCAATTTAAAAAAATGTATTTTTTTTACTGTTTTATTTTTACTTGTAAAATTTGATTGATTTTCTTTCATAATTTAAATGTTATTTTCAGTGCAGAATTCTTCCTCAAACGTAAGGTAAAAAAAAAAAAAATTTGAAAGTGAATTTTTTTTTAAAAATCTACTAACCAGATTCACATAAAATTAGAACGAATTATATCACTTCTGCGCTACCGTCCAATAAATTTCCGTACCGTAAGTTGTGAATATATTGACGTACATCAATTTACGCCTGTCAAAATAGACCACCCTGGTTGGAAATATCTCTCTTAAAAGTTTTCTGCTAAAAATGTAAGTAATGTTTCTTTCAAATTACACTAAGTATACTTTAATCATTCTAAATTTCCTAAGATAACAAAAGAAAAAGGTGTAATTTATTTTTCATGATTTTTTAACTAACAAACTATGATCTTTCCGACAGAAATGTCGATAAGTTCGATTTTACGAAATATTTTGACTCGAAAAAAAACAAGATTTTTTAATAAAATTTTTAACATTTATAGGAAGGATTAAAAAATCTGAAAAAATATTCAGAAAATACTTTGGTCTTTCCTCTTTAATAACAACATAAATATTTAAACGTTAAAAATTGTTTTATCAATTTGGGGACCTTTTGTCGTCAAGGTATACCACTTTTTAGCGAAATATTGGACATACCTAGCTTTAAGTATGGATGTCCATTTTAGGCTTTTTTTGCATTACTATTTTAGTTGGGTTTTTTTTTCAGTTGAAAGACACATTGTTTTGGAAATTCTTGCAAAAATCAAGTACATGTTGGATTTTAATGAAAACTTCACAACTTATTCAGAATTGAATGAACTTATTTTAGAAATGTTTGTCTCTTTGAAAGTCATGGTATAAATATTTTTTTTTATATCTGTTACCCCCCTCGAACTTAATTTTATGAAAACTCCAAAATTTTTATTTGCAACCTGAATTTTTTTTTAATTAAATGCACAAAACTCTGAAGAATCTAAATCATCGATTTTTTTTGTTAAAAAAATGTCCAAAATTGTCCAAACTTTTACCTCAATTGTAAAAATACAAAACCCAATAAAACTAAGACAATATTTAATTAAGAAAGTTTTTAATGGCTTTTCTGAATAATATATACGAAGGTAATTATTATCTGAAAGAAAAACATTTTTTGATGAAAAATTAATTTTTACATGAATTTTTTTTTTTAATTTTAAATACACAATATGACAAAAGGTTGTTATATATTTATAAATTAAGTTCTTTATGCAACCTTATGGAAATGATATATTATGTTCTCTACTTTTTAAAGATCATAAATTTGAAAGCTTATTAAAATCTGACAACCATTGATATTTTTAAAATAATTTTTTAATATTCCAAAATTGTATTTAAAATCGTCTCCAACGAAAGTATGGATGCACAGCTTTAAAATAATGTCACGTGAGTAGTTTCCCTAGATAGAAGCAAGTTGTTTTTACTGCAGAAATTGCTTTGCTTTCGTTCAGTTAACAACACAACAACGCTTGTCAAGTTTTCTGACTGAATATCGTCGCATTTTCAATTTTTATCTTTTTCTTTTCAAATATAATCAAATAGTGGGATAAAAGTAAATATTGACTATTTACAATTACAAAAAAAACCTCCCTTGGAAGTGCACCCAAATTTTCAAGTTTGAAATAGATTGCATAGCATGTTAATTTTATTAATAAATAAAATATGTATAAAACTCTCATGACTGCCATATCACAATTATTAATAAATAGAAAAAAAATCTGCCTTAATAAAAAGAAATAAAATCTCATTTCATTAAGTTAACCTGTTTCAATTAATGGTGTTTCATGTAATTTTTATATTCTCAGAAAAATATTTCATGCCTGAAATAATAAACCTCAATTTAAAAAAATGTTTTTACTGTTTTATTTTTACTTGTAAAATTTGATTTTCTTTCATAATTTAAATGTTATTTTTAGTGCAGAATTCTTCCTCAAACGTAAGGTAAAAAAAAAAATTGAAAGTGAATTTTTTTTAAAAATCTACTAACCAGATTCACTTAAAATTAGAACGAATTATATCACTTCTGCGCTACCGTCCGATAAATTCCCCTGACGTAAGTTGACAATATCTTGACGTACATCAATTAACACCCGTCAAACACGCACCAAAGCAAGCACCATGGTTGGAAATATCTCCCTTAAAAAATTTTCTGCTAAAAAAGTAAGTAATGTTTCTTTCAAATTACATTAAGTATACTTTAATCATTTTAAATTTCCTAAGATAACAAAAGAAAAAGGTGTAATTGAATTTTACATGATTTTTGAACTAACTACCTATGATCTTGTTTACAAACTCAGACAGAAAGGCCGATAAGATAAAGATATTTAATTTCAAATGCTTTTATTTGCTTTTAGTTGTTTTTATGAATAGCAACTATTTTCTGAAAGTAAAAATTTTTTTCGATTAAAAGATGAATTTTTAATACAATTATTTGTTATTTCTTTAATTATAATAGATTTTTACATTTAAGTTGTTAAAATATTATAAAATTTGTTAAAAGCCGCATCAGGTTTCGTAAGTGTCCTTACGAGATAGATCTTTTTTTAGCACGTTGTAAACGGTATCATTTTGTTTGACTCATCAGAAGATCCGCAGTAATTAAGAAATGTAATTTTGTGTTTATAATCAGTTTGTAATTATAAAGTACGGAAGACCAACCAGAATACAATTAAGTTGCGTTATTTGAATTCAGCATTGTTCTCCGCTGTTAAGGCCTTTACTTTTGCCAAACATGTGTGGAGAAGTTAATTTGATTTTTCAATTTCAACTGAGAAGGGTACCTACAAGTATCAGTATCATCTTATGAAATTTATATGATCTTATTTTTTAATCTCAGTTATGACATTTTTCCATAAATGAAATATCAAAATTAATAATAAAATGAATGGAAATATAAATAACACAGTAAAATGTACATAAAATTACACTTCTGATAAAAAATTTCATAAGAAAGGTACCTATAAATTAATTAGATACCTTTCTTATGAAATTTAATCTCACTCTTAACAGTCTTATTTTTTCATTTCTTTATAATATATTTTCTATAAAGCATCGTAAACATAAAGGTGAAAGCTAAAAACAAAAAAATTTAGAGCGCTGAAAGTTTTCCTTAAAAATAACGAGGTAAATAATTTGTTCACTTAAATGTAAATAATTTCACTTCCCTGCATCCGTAGAAAGAATTATCCACCCGTAAGCTATCTAAACGTCATGAAATTGTCTTTCGTCACCTGTCAAGTGACGCGAGAGGTTATGACCTGCTTTGTTTTATTTTCAAATTGCATCTTTTCGGCACAGAAGCTAAGACTTTGCGTAAGCGTCCACTAATCTGCTTACATATTATGCATGCCACTCGTTGCCTCTTAGAATGGCGAACTGTAGTCGGTTCAGCAGAACCCACAGACTGCTGCCTTTCAGTTCCGCTACATAAATTTTAACAAAAACTGAAAACAGTTTGTGAGACGCTAATGTGTGTTGGTAAGAAATGTATCAGAAGGTTTTTGACGATGGTTGCGTTTTGAAATTAGCACTCCACATTTATTTTGCAAAGAAACACGAAAAAGAATGACAAGAGATCATTGAATAGTCAACAAGGAAAACATGTATTGAAAACAAATAAATATACAATTGTGTTAGTGACAATAAAGTTGAGATGTAAAAATTTGTTTCCCTTGTATCGTGTGGGAATACAAACGTGTGTTGTAAGAAAACTTGTTTAAATTTGTTTAGAGTTCAAGAATATTTGATATTTGAGTTTGAAAGTAAGATGTTTGTGCAGAAGAATGATAAAGTCTTGAATAGTTGACTTGGCTTTTGAAACAGACAGTTCACAGTGTTGTGTGAATGTAATTCATGTCTGTGTGTGTTTGAGTAGAAGATTGAGAATACACGTACGTGGTTAAGGCTCTGAAATTTAATAGTCTACTAATGTTCTCTCTTAAATTTCTTCTATTTATACATGTAAGGTAGGCCCCGGGAACGAGAGCGGGGAAAAATATTGAAGAAAGTGTCAATTTATGTGATTGGTCAAAAATCGACCAATTGTTGATTTTTTACTATAACAAATTTGGTAAGGCAAAACATGAGAAAATTTTATGTGGCTTGTGCGATGCGTAAATTGTCTTTAAAGAAAGTAATGTTTATTTGCTGTCCAATTACTGTTGGTTAATTTGTGGGCGTGGTGCACGTAGGTGTCCACTACAAGTTCATGTAAAGAAACTATTATTCGTTAAAAATTATATTTTTCTTAAAGTATTTTGATTATTTTCATATTTTCTTAAATGACACTTTTTATGGATTTCAGTAGATTACTTCATCAGTAATTTTCTTTTTTATCTTTGTCTTTAGTTAACAAGAATCAGACTTCAACATAAGATGAAAAGTTAACTTTCTTTTAACTTCATTTGTGTTTAAATCTTAAAAGACTTAAGCAGTTTTTCTCCTTTTTTCATCAATAATGTTTTATGTTTGTTTGTGAAAAGTAAAATGTAGATATAGGGATTTCCCAAGCGGAGCTTAGATGTGGCACAAGTCCGAAAGTATGGTGCAACCAAATGAGGGTCGAGCTCACTACTCAGTCGTAATTGTTCTAGCGAAACAAGCTTGCTAACCATTACACCGCCTCGAGATACCCCTAAAAATGTAGATAATCTGATTGTTTGGTCTCTTAGTGAAAGTGTGCAGATTACCTCCCTTATCGTTTGTGGATATATTATCACAAGGGAACGTATACCGCTGGACCCCGTCTCTTTAAAGCGCATGCGTCATTGTAGTAACAACTGCGTGGCTAAAAAGAGGTATGTACATGTGAAATTCTCTGTCTATCAATTCAAATGATTGTTTTTATATCTGACAAGGTTTATAGAAAACTATTTATGTTTTAGTTTCACGTTGAAGAAGCCACGAGTTTTGTAATGGCGAAAAAGACTTGAGAAAGAAACACAAAATTCTTCAACAGACGACCTCTCGCCCGTATTTTGGATTTGTGCTGTGCTGTTATATATATATATGTATATATATATTATATACTTCGCTAAAAAATAAATTTAGAATTATAAAATTTTAGAACTGAGAAAGGTAAATTTTGGTTTTATTTCCTGAGCGCTAAAAATCTCTTAAATTTTTCCAAAATTATCATATTTCCGTGCAAATTTACTTGCTGAACTCAAATTAACAATTGTATTCATGAAGAAACCTACCAATTTGGAGTTAAAAGATTTTTTTCGGTCATGGGTATGACAATAAACTGCATCCAGCAGCAAGGTCTCTGATCAGGAGGTTTTGAAGTGCATGGAATCACCTCTTAATTGCTGGTGTACCCAGGGTGGTAGCACCTGTTAGGGTCCCAGCTATTAAAATAGTTAATCCCTAAACTGGGGTAAAAAGTATTATGAAAATGTAAAAATAGGTTTTAATACTGGAAATACTTTGAAAAAAATTATTACCAGCAATGCATTTTTGAAAAAAAGAATGTAGTCAGCAATACATTTAAAAAAAACGTATTACCAGCTATACATTTTTAAAAAAAAAATATTACTAGCAAAGGAAAATTATTAGCAGAAATAGACTTGTGAAGGAAAAACATTATTACCAGAAATAGATTTTTGAAAAAAAAATATTAAAAACAATGAAAATTTTGTCGGCATTAAATAACCCATGGAGGTTGACATGCTGTAAAACAAATCAAAACAAAAGCAGTTTTAATTAAAAAATATCTTAGTTTTATTGGGTTTTGTTTTTTACAATTCAGGGCTGAACTTTGGCTAGAATTGTTTATTGATTTACAAAAAAAATCAATTTATTTTCTTCAAAGTTTTCTGCGTTTATTAAAAAAATACAGCGAGTTACAGTTTGGGATTTTCAAGTTTTCATAAAATTAAGGGGTGGCTAACAGATGTAAAAACAAAATTTACCATGAATTTCTCAAGAACAAACATTTCTAAAATAATTTCATTCATTTTTTAATAAGTTCTGACAATTTCTTTAAAATCTGACAATTATTTGATTTTTGCAAGAATTTCCTAATTAATGTGTGTTTCAACTGACAAAAGTGAGCAAAAAATGAAGCTAAATATTATAGGATCTCTGACCTAAAAAAAACATTTTTAAACAAATTTTAAATGTGTGAGAAGGGAATGAAAAATTAAAAAAATATTTGGTCTTTCCACTTATTAATAACAAATTTTGTTCACAATAAAACTTTGTTTTTGTTAAGTTTGGAACCTTTTTCAGTATGCTACACTGTTATTTCAGACAAATTATTGAACATACCTATAAAATATAGTTGAAAATGGATGCCTTCAGTAATTTGGTATAACTAAGGTTATAATTTGGTATTACTGTAGGTTCCTCAATTTTAGCAAGGTCTTTGATACCTAAGGTTTAAAATAATTTTTTCAAAATGGAAAATCATTCTTGATGATTTTAATTCAAAGCTAAAGGATTAAATTTACTATTTCAAGTAAGAAAAATATTCTGCTGTATTGCAAATGGAAATTGTATAGATCAGAATCTCAACTTTTTGGCTGGTTTCAGAAAATTTTCTTAAAAGTGGGCATCTCTTAATTTTAAGAGATTTTTAAACAAAACAAAATCATCGGTTTTAAAAATCTTCCAAAAATAAGATATGTATTTGTGACCCATTATTTGAGTAAAATTAGCAAATTTAATGTTAGATTAATCTGATTTGAAATAAACATACTTATAACATAAAAATAATATAGAAGCATTTTTTTAAAGATGGGTTCTGTTTTCCTTTCAGGTTATTTGAGTAAAATTGTTGTCGGCATGAGGGAATTGGATGTATATAACTTTTCTGCTAGTTTAATCTTACTTTTCTAATTTTAATGGATTCATTTATTTTTTTTCCAGAAAAAACAAATGAAACTACCATTTTTTATTTTTTTGAACGATTTGTAAATAAAATATAATTCTCAGTTTTAAAAATCTTGCAAAAATAAAATATATATTTCTGAATTGATATTTGTGGGAAATTAGCAAATTTAAAGTTAAATTAATCTTTTCTGAATCAAATATTTCTTATAGCATAAAATGTTCTATGTAAGCATTCAAAGAAACAGTAATGTGAGGCTCACCCCTACAAGGAGGTTCCCAACTATCATCCAGTTGGCAGACAAAAATAAATTGGGTTGTGACTTAATACATTATATTTATTTCTGATTATACAAAAAATGTGGTACAAGGCCAAGGGAGAAGGCTGGCCTTCATTAGTTATCCTAGTCCTAGTTAATTCGACTCATGATCCATTCATTCATTACAATTACTCATTCACCGCAAGAACTCATCAATCATCTCTTAATCCTAAGACAATACCGCATATTCACCGGGAACCTACCAAACACCCCATGACATAAAAATTTCAAAGTTCATAATGTACAAAAATATATAAAAATTTCATTATTTATGAAATGATTGGGGAGGGGAGATGAACCCAGAAAACAAACTAAAAATGTAACACAAAGATAAACTAAAACAAAACGATGTTTGTAGGAACCGTCCACCCCTCAAAATAATAAGAATGTCCACTGTATTCTGCCAATAGACAGAATGAGAAGGATAAAAATAAATGAGGGAATGGGAAACTCAAAGGCTGACCCAGTCAAGATGAAGTATGGGGAACCAAAACAAACTTGGGAAGTTGGGAATCTCAGCAGGGATCATAACAAAAGAGAATCCCGGGAACACCACTTATTTATATTAACTCGGAAAATGAAACATTTTCTAACTTAACCAGGGGAGAGTTCACAAAAAACTACCCCATTGCATCAACAGGACTTAAAATAGAAAATCAAAGCTAGCCTCATCGACACGAACCAGGTTCACCTCAGTCACCCACCTTTCGTCGAAATCTGTCAAAATCAAATGCTTTCTGTCAGATCTGATGTTTACCCTAAGGTGATCCTTAAAGAAAACAACTAGATCCTGATGCGAATAACATTCATCTCACAAAATTCCCTCCTTTTGCAAAGTCTACACCACCATTCTAGCCACAGGTAGCAACGTAAAAAACACCATCTATTTTACCCTGGAGAACAGGAACAACACATTGTCACAAATGTACATGAGATTGATGGATACAAGCTGATCGGGAGTGAAACGAGCTGTCAGCTCGCCAACATAATCCCAGAAGCGGTGCACCTGAGGACAGTGGTAGAAGGCGTGCAAAGCTATTTCCTCTAAACCAAGGTCACACAAATGACAGTCTGGCAAATCTGCCTCACCCCCATCTGAAGAGAACGTCATTGAGAGGTAGCATGTTCTGAATCAATTGCCAGCCAAGCGAAAACTTAGTTGCTGAGATTAACCACTGCTGGCGCCTAAGACCACAAAGAGTGCAACTCTCATGCCGACAGGCTGAGCCGGTCACAGATAGAATCCTTCATGGTCCCTACACTAATATATGATACAATAGTCTAATAAGGCTTATAGAAAACTTTGTTTAGGTACCTGCAAAAAATCAGTATACCTAAGGTTTAAATGTATTTTTCATAAATAAAAAATCCTTTTTGAAGCAAAATACTGTGGTATATTTCAAATAGAAATTACGATTTTTAGTCAATTCTTCCAAAAAACCAATTGAAATGACCGTTTTTAAATTTCTTATATAAATGTAAACAAAATTAAAAAAAAGTCCTACAAAATAAAATATACATTTCAGGAATGTTACTTTTTACTAATTTTTGTTTTTTAGGTAATTTTGAATTTTTTAAAATACTGTGAAAATTTATTAAATTACTCAGTTACCTAGATTAAGAACAACAAGGAAATTGTAGAGGGTTATAGTTTGCAGTATTTGGGCACTGATGAAAATAATGGTTTGTTTTTCTTAGGCACATCATCTATCAGCTCACATGTTTGTGGTGTTGCTGACAAGCCTAAACAGAAGTTTCTAGCAGAGGATCTTTTCTTGGCTCTGATGAAAATGAAGGTCTGTTTTTATTAGATCAACTATCGGCTCTCATCTTTGTGGTGTTGCGGCTGCTGACAAGTCCAAGAAGAGGTTCTTTGCAGAGGATTTCTTCTCTTCTTGGTTCTGATGAAAATGATTCTTTTGTTACAGGTCAACTAAGCTCTCATTTTGGAACCATGGTATTGTACGCAATTTGAAAGTTGGTGTGTGACATCTTCCACTGTAAGTATTTTTAGTGCTTTTTGCTTTTATTTTTATTATTGATTCTGTGTTCCAGAGAAGCCTGCTGCAGAGAATCCTACAACAGGTAGTATAGGCTATAGACTTTGTCAGTGATATTAGTCCAAGACAGTGTCTAAAATAACTTAAAAACCAACAAACATTTTTCAAGGTCTATATTTAAATTGTTTTTGAATTGATTATCTTCTGATATCAGTCGCATACATTTCATAAAATATGATGTGATTAGTGAAGCAATCTTGTTTCACTGCAAAATGAATGTTGAATTTTCACTGGTGGCAGCTACTGCTGTTTTATTGAAATTGTAATTCCATGTATTTCTCAGAATATATACTGCTTTCATGTATTATTCACTCCCCTATTAATAAGTCATTTATGCCTTTTTTTCACAGATGATTGGGCTGTACAAAAACCGCATTGGTTATTATTGAGAAATTCATTAAAGGCAGACAATTCATTTTCCAAGAAAACACAGAATAAACAGGAAAGATAGGCCATATTCATGTGACATCAACCTACCTGTTCTGAAGTTGGACATAATAGTCCGGATGGCTACACATATTATGAAAAGATCATATTCTTGTGAAGTTTGTTGATGTACATTTTCACAAGCCAAATTTGGTCAGTCATACGTGTATACACACTGGAAAGAAAACATATTCTTGTGATGTTTGTGGATCTGCAATTTCATATCAATCACATTTAGTGATATATATGCGTACACACCCTGGAGAGAAACCATATTTTTGTGAAGTTTGTGGTTTGTCATTTTCCCGGAAGTCACATTTAGTGACACATTTGCTTACACACACAGGTGAGAAACCATATTCTTGTGAAGTTTGTGGATCTGCATTTTCACTGAAGCCAGTCTTGGTCAAACATATGCGTACACACACTGGAGAGAAACCATATTCCTGTGAGGTTTGTAGATCTGCATTTTCACAGAAGTCAAGTATGGTCACACATATGTATAGACACACCTGAGACAAACCGTATTCTTGTGATGTTTGTGGATTTCGTTTTTCACGGAAATCATATTTAGTCAGACATATGCGTACACACCATGTAGAGAAACCATATTCTTGTAAAATTTGTGGATCTACATTTTCATGGAAGACACATATGATCAATCATATGCATGCACACACTGGACAGAAACCGTATTCTTGTGAAGTTTGTGGATCTGCATTTTCATAGAAGACAAATATGATCAAACATATGTGTACACACCTTGGAAAGAAGCCATATTCTTGCAAAGTTTGTGGATCTTCATTTTCAGAGAAATCAAGTTTGGTCAAACATATGTGTACACACAGAGAAGAAAAACTTCATACTTGTGAAGTTTGTGGATCAACATTTTCACAGAACTCCAGTTTAGTAAGACATAAGCGTACACACACTGGAGAGAAACCATATTCTTGTGATGTTTGTAATTCTGCATTTTCATTGAAGTCAAGTATGGTCACACATATGCGTACACACACTGGAGAGAAACCATATTCTTGTGATGTTTGTAATTCTGCATTTTCACGGAAGTCAAGAATGGTCCTACATATGCGTACACACACTGGTGAGAAACCGTTTTCTTGTGATGTTTGTGGATTTTGTTTTTCACAGAAATCAGTTTTAGTCAGACATATGCGTACACACACTGGTGAGAAACCCTATTCTTGTGATGTTTGTGGATCTGCATTTTCACACAAGTCAACTTTAGTGTCACATATGCATACACACACTGGAGAGAAACCCTATTCTTGTGAAATTTGTGGATCTGCATTTTCAGATAAATCAAGTTTGAACAAACATATGTGTACGCATACAGGGGGAAAACTTCATACTTGTGAAGTTTGTGGATCAGTATTTTCACGGAGGTCTCATTTAGTATCACATCAGCGTACACACACTGGAGTGAAACCATATTCTTGTAATGTTTGTAATTCTGCATTTTCATGGAAGTCAAGTATGGTCAAACATATGCGTATACACACTGGAGAGAAACCATATTCTTGTGAAGTTTGTGGCTCTGTATTTTCATTGAAGTCAAGTGTGGTCACACATATGCGTACACACACCGGAGAGAAACCATATTCTTGTGATTTTTGTGGATTTCGTTTTTCACGGAAATCAGTTTTAGTCAGACATATGCGTACACACCACGGAGAGAAACCATATTCTTGTAAAATTTGTGGATCTACATTTTCACGGAAGTCACAGATGATCAATCATACGCATACACACACTGGACAGAAACTGTATTCTTGTGAAGTTTGTGGATCTGCATTTTCAGAGAAGTCTAATTTAGTAACACATATGTATACACACCCTGGAGAAAAATCATACGCTTGTGAAATTTGTAGATCTGTATTTTCAGATAAATCAAGTTTGGATAAACATAAGTGTACACACAGAGAAGAAAAACTTCATACTTGTGAAGTTTGTGGATCAACATTTTCACAGAAGTCCAGTTTAGTAAGACATAAGCGTACACACACTGGAGAGAAACCATATTCTTGTGATGTTTGTAATTCTGCATTTTCATGGAAGTCAAGTATGGTCACACATATGCGTACACACACTGGAGAGAAACCATATTCTTGTGAAGTTTGTGGATCTGCATTTTCATGGAAGTCAAGTATGGTCCTACATATGCGCACACACACTGGAGAGAAACCATATTCTTGTGAAGTTTGTGGATGTGCATTTTCTCATAAGTCAAATTTGGTCAGTCATATGCGTACACACACTGGAGAGAAACGATTTTCTTGTGATGTTTGTGGATCTGCGTTTTCAGAGAAGTCTAATTTAGTAACACATATGCGTACACACACTGGAGAAAGACCATACACTTGTGAAATTTGTGGGTCTGCGTTTTTACGGAAGACAATTATAATCAAACATATGCGTACACACCTTGAAGAGAAGCCATATTCTTGCAAAGCTTGTGGATCTTCATTTTCAGAGAAATCAAGTTTGGTCAAACATATGTGTACACACACAGGAAAAAAATTTCATACTTGTGAAGTTTGTGGATCAGTATTTTCACAGAAGTCTAATTTAGTAACACACAAGCGTACACACACTGGAGAGAAACCATATTCTTGTGATGTTTGTGGATCTGCATTTTCATGGAATACAAGTATGGTCAAACATATGCGTACGCATACTGGAGAGAAACTATATTCTTGTTAAGTTTTTACAGAACTCATTTAGTGAAACATATGCATACAAACACTTAAAGAAGATAAATTAGACCTCTCATTAGATTGAATTCATTGGTTGATTCCAGTCTGTATTGGAATGATTACAAAATACTATCCCCTCCCCAATTTATAGACAGAAGCACACAAATGCACACTGAGATTTTTCCTCACCAATAAAATAGGTTAGTTCTCAGTTTCATTTGCTCTCCTGTGTCAACCCCAATTATTAGTTTGTGAACTTTTTATTATGTTGCATATATTGTTTGCTTTCTTTATGTAATTTTCTGTTTTCCTTTTCTTTTTATTGTTTATTGCAAACTTGGGCAGTTATCTCATTTACTTCCCTTTAACCATGGCCACTCACTCTCCAAACATAATTCAATAATCAAAAGATCCTTTGGTCTTTCTTCTTAATAATAACAAACATCACAGTCTTCTATATATAGTCTGAATGTAAATAGTGAAAAATGTATTACTTGTGTGTTTTACTATAAAAATGTATTTTTACAAGTTCATAGTGTTTTGTTTTTGCTTAGGGGGGATCACTATTTGCCTATACCTGGGACCCTAACATGTGCTACCACCCCAGGTTAGGCTGGGAAAACAGCAATTAACTTGTGTTACCATGCTCTTCAAAAACTTTAATGCCTGGCTGCCAGATGTAGTTTATTGTCAAAAGTAGGAATACGTTCTACCTGAACTGAAAAGCTGTTGTCGTTCAGTGTGTTCCTCCCACGTTTCAGTAGACACGGGTAATTACACCGCTCACTCTAGCGGTATGTTCGAAGCTAGCATCCAGCTGCAACTTAATACGAAACTCTATAACAGTGCACGTCACCACAGTCCCAGCTGCAATATTCAGCTACCCCTCGCCCCACAAGGGTTGCATGTGGCACAAGGCGAGGTTTAACGTGGGCTTTCCGAGCCTGTAGGCACGGCCAAAAATATTCCCTTATTCAAACGCGTATAAACGTGTTCAGGGTCAGTCTACCTCCTCAAATGAGACTCTGCTCAGAGGCAGAGAGTTTGACTGTTCAGCTGTAACAGGTCACAGCTACACACCCAGCCAATGTCCCAGACCGTTTTTATTGACCAAAAACACGGCCAACGCACCAATCATGGCCGTTGGCCTCGTTCTCAATCAGAGTCCCCAGCTCAACCAATCAGCATGCAGACTGACACTAGACAAATCGTGCCAAGCAGCATAAAATAAACAAATGTCAGAGAATGTACTTTTCTTGGACCAAACTTGCGAGAGGAACGGATGCAGCTGACGAACTGTCTAGCTTGGGTTTATGCACATATCCATCATAAAACAGCCGCCTGACAAGCAAAACATTTTGGACGCTTCGACTCTGGTAAGTGCGAATATTTATCGTCACAAAAGCATAAAGAGGAAAAAAGCTTGCATCAAGTGTGTCGATTGTACTCAATATAGCACATCCTAAGATCAGCTGTAATTGCCTTTTTAATTCATTAAGTTATGTGAACTGCATTTTCAACTTGAAGACATAAGGTGAGAAATATCAACATTCAATAAGAAAACTGACATCACAATTATTGTCTGCCTTAAGAAAGCAATTCTTCATGTAGGTGCAATCCTTCAAATTTTCCCAAACTGTCCTATTTATCTTCACTAACCCTCCTCTAGAGAGTCATCAGGAAAATTAAACTAGAGAAGTCTGTCCTAAAAAGATGACTTGGGGAAAATTTCCAAATCCAAAAATCAATCAATTGTAATTGAACCTGATTTTGCATTACATGTGTTCTGCAGTGATGTGGAAATTAATACTCTTAGGGGATTCTGAAATTACTGATCATGTAAATCATACAAATATGACAACAGCAAATAGTCTACAACAAGTGCTTTTTATTAGGCTAACTAAATGTCTTACAACTGAAAATTTATTTGACATAATTAAACGTAATAATTGTTTTAGAAGAGGTAGGCTTTAGAGTAATAAAAGTCTCAATATAATAATGCAATCAATAAGAAAGCTGCATCTTTCTTTTATAGTCCTGCAAAACTTCCAGTGCTGTTTCCACATCCAGTTATCAAATCTAGACCCCTTTTCTTCATATTCAATTCAGTTCATATACTAAAATGCATTAGAAACAACTGGCTTTAACTTTAAACATTAACGCCTGGCTGCCGGATGTAGCTTATTGTCATACCCAGGAATACGTTCTATCTGAACTGAAAAGCATAAAGGGAAAAAAGCTTGCATCAAATTTGTCAATGGAACTCAATACAGCACATCCTAAGATCGGCTGTAATTGCCTTTTTAATTCATTATGTGAACTGCATTTTCAACTGGAAGACATAAGGTGAGAAATATCAACATTCAATAAGAAAACTGACATCACAATTATTGTCTGCCTTAAGAAAGCAGTTCTTCATGTATGTGCAATCCTTAGAATTTTCCCGAACTGTCCGTCCTATTTATCTTCACTAACCCCCCTCTACTGGGTGCGACGTTAAACTGCATCCAACAGCAAGGCCTCTGATCATGAGGTTTTGATGAAGCATGCAACCACCTCTTAATTGCTGGTGTTCGCAGGTCCATCCTGACCCGGAGTGGTAGCACCTGTTAGGGTCCCTGCGATGGGCAAATAGGGAACTTCCAGGTTTCTTCCAGTATATATCCACGTCCTGGCTACGACGATAAACTTCGTCCAACAGAAAGATCGTTTTTGAAAAATAGTATCACCAGCTATAATTTTTTCGAAAGAGAATTATGGAGTCAGGCAGTTTGCTGCCAGGCTTGTCAAACTCTCTGGCTTTGGGCAGTGATGAACCCAGATAAGGCTATACCTACTCGCAGAGTCTTGTCTGGGGGTGGGGTAAGCAAACCCAACCCTGAGTATGCAGTGTCTAAGTGTAATTTTGCCTAAGCCTACAGGCTTAGAATCACATAAAACTCAGCCTTGTGCCACATCCCTCATTTTGGAGTGGATCTTGAAATACCTGTTGTATAATAAAATAATAAATAACAAAAGAGCCATACCTCAGGTGTAAAATATATTTTGAAAATGAAAAATCTTTCTTGAAGCTTTAATTTCAAGCTAATAGATTAAATTTAATATTTCCAATAAGCAAAATCCTTTTCTGTATTTCAAAGTTAATTTAAATTAACAGGAATGATTTTTTTGTTTTGAAATAGCTAAAATTGTTCATATTGTCAAAAATAAAATATACTTTTCAGAAAGTAAATTTGAGAAATATTAACTGATAGTTGAATTAAGCTGAATGAAAACAAAAATTACTTATATTTACTTTAAAATATTGAAAAACACATTGATTGAACATGAAGATGTGTGTTTTCATGAGGTTTGACAGATTTATCAATAATTTAGTATTTGTAAGAAAAGTACACAGAACTGTAAAAATTACTTGAAGAATACAATGTAAATTCCTTTCTGATGTAATTTTTTAACTATGCAGAAAAATTTCCATGTAATTTAGAATTTTAAAAATTTTTATTACTTTGGCTTCTTATAAGTCTTGGCAGAAGAAAAATATTTTTACCATGATTTTCTAAACAAAAACCTTTTTAAAACAATTCCATTCATCTGTGAAAAAGTCCTGAAAGTTTCATTAAAATACAACAATGATTTAATTTAAAAAAAAAAAATTCCAACTCAATGTTTTTCAATGTTTTTTTAAAGTTAAAAAATATAATTTCATAATCAAAAACTCATTTGGTCTTTCCTCTTAATAATAACAATGATTTTTTATGACAAAACTTTATTTTTATTATATTTATGTCAATTGTTTCAATGTGGTATGCTAATTTTTTAGTGAGTTATTTCTGGCATCTATTGAAATGAAATGCACATTACAGTTCAAAGTTCAGAGTATTTGGAATTTTTTGGTTTTGTGTAAACATATCAAAATGTTTCTAATAGGGATGACCAGACATGATAATTCAGAAAACAATTAAGGTAATGATATTGAATTTAAAATTTATTAAGCTTTTATGATGTTGTTGCATGTAAGACTAAACACTTAAAGAGATTTACAAATTTGTTTACACTTTACATTCTATAATTGAATACCAATGGCAGTTGGATTTGTTGATGAACTAGAACAGTTGTCAATGATTTTAAAATGCCTGGAGTCTTTATTGATATACAGAAATTAAATCTACTTTGAATTTGAATTAGTTTTATGTTATTACCTTACAAATAAAACTGAACTTTAAGTTCAGAAAAGGTTATTTAAAATGCATTTTTCATTTTTTTTCAAAGTCCATGATGGCTTGTCTAACTTACCTTTACAGGACGAATCTCAACTTTTTCATCCCAAAACAGTAGTTGATGTTGTTGTACTTGATATTTCTTCCCAACCCTGAGAATATTTTTGTAATCAATAAAACTTCCTATTTTTAAATTAATTAAAACAAAGTTAAAATTATCTGAAAATAGAACAGCAAACAAAAAAAAAATGACAGTAACCAGAGAAAAAGAATTTGTCCCTTGTTAAAAAATAGTTTATATCACAATCTCAATCTGTTTATTTTTTCATAACATTTCACTGACAAAAAGTGAAAGCAATAAAATTACAAATCTAATTTTTATTTTTTATACAACAGTATGTAATTCATAATGAAGAGGATATGTCTGTATTGATGCTGAGGCAAGTCCAATACTACATCTTAATTGTGAGGGTGAGTGAGAAAAAACTTTGTCTTTTTATAGACCTAAACAACAGAACTTATTGGTGTTTGATGAAATCAAGGGAGTAATAAGAGATCACTTCAAACACCTTCATAATCAACATTAGACTCATCCTATAAGAAATTTATCACATGAAAGGGTTAAGATTAAAGGTGACAGAATTGATAAAAGCAACAATGGCTTGAAAGTTTAAAGTGGACAATTATCTCTTTCAGGCAGAAGAATAAAGACTCAAACTCCTGCCCTGAGTGTAACAATAGAAGAAAATCTTTATTTACAAACACAAAAAAGGTAAAGGGATATACACAAAGTATGAGAGAAAGAAAGGGAGAAGAAAATTCCTTTTAACTTAAAGGAAGGAAAAGTGTTCATATAAAAGGCTTGCTCAAAATATTTCCCTAAGGACCTAAAAGTTTTTAAGCAAGTAAATTGTTCTTAAGGGGTTAGCAGTTTCATAAGATTTTTCAGAGCTCTTGTTGAGAGGAAAACAATCAGAAGATCCGTATTTTGTAGTTGAGTGTTTTTGTAGTAGTGGCCGAACTTCAAGATGCTAGGAAGAAGATCTAGAGTAGTTTTAGTAGAAGGCCGACATTATTTACAGCCCAGCATGTAGATTTCTTTTTTGAAACAGGTTCCAAAGATGACTGGCATTACTGTTACTAACCTGATGTTATCACAGATGATGTCCAATACTTGCTGCCAAAGACACACATATTCTCCGTATTTATTGAGATTAGAAGGCTCAGAAATATTGGGAAATTTTCCCTCCAAAATTGCTATAGACTTTCCCGGCCATCTCATTCATGAGAAAAATCACAAGAATATTTATATTAAAAGGATGGGGGAAGCTATATTATGATGGTGGGTAAGTAACTGAAGGTAGGTTATTGATAACCAAAAGGATGGGGGAAGCTATATTATGATGGTGGGTAAGTAACTGACGGTAGGTTTATTGATAACCAAAAGGGTAAAACTAAAATAGAAAGAAACACCTATGGAGGCTTGAACATAAAACTGAGACGATTTGTGTAATAAACTGGTAAAGAAGGTAGCGCGTTCTTTCTATACATGAATACATATAAAGTTTTCTACAAGAATGCATTCCACTGTTGCAGTGAGTTCAGAGAAAAGTTAAGAAGTTTCCATTTTGCAACAGTCTATAAGGATACATGTTGAATAGATTTTACACGGAGAGATTCAAATATAAAATAAACGTATGATATAAGGTGACATTAAGCAAATGTTCAAATAATAACAGAGAAAGAAAATAGACAAATTTAAGGAGAAAATTAACAAAAGCTATAAACCAATGATGGCTAACACTGATGATCTCCAAAAACTACTGCCCGTATGTGGTGACTTTATTTTTCCATTTCCTCATGCTAAGGGAAGTCACCGGAAGGTGACAAAATGATGACAAATATGAAAATCACTTAAGCTAAAAGTGGGACAAACAAAAGGGGAAATAATGTAATTTTTGCACTGTGTGACAGAACTATATATACAGGGGTTGGACAAAATAATTGGAACAGTTGCAATATCCACTCCTATATTTCAAAGACCTATTATATTAAGAACTTTAACTGAAACTTATATCGATTGTAAATATGTTCATTTATCTAATTTACTTTGTCTTATTTATTTTTAGAATTTCATAACATTTAAGCTAAATGCGTGACCTCTCCGAGTTCGAGAAAAAGCAAATTGTTGGAGCTCGCATGGCAGGAGACTCGATGACTAAGGTTTCTGAACTGTTTGGTTTTTCAAGAGCTACCATACCAAGAACACTGATGCAATTCGAGAAACAGGGCAATACCTCTAGCAGCCGTAGCAATTTGGGCCGGACTTGCAAACTGACAGTGACTGACGTGCATTGAAAGGCAATGTGTCAAAAAATCATCAGACAAATTCAGCGAAGGTGGCTGCTGAGTTGAATAAGCATCTGAATAGTTCAGTTTCTACTAAAACTGATTGCCATGAGCTCCATAAGGCTGCGTATCATGGAAGAGCCACTGTGAGGAAACCTCTTCTCTCCACTCCCAACATTCAAAAGAGGTTGAAGTGGTGCAGAGATCACAATGCCTGGTCTGCAGACCAATGGAAGCAAGTCATATTCTCAAACAAGTCCAGTTTTCCTCTTTTCCCAACTTCAGGGCACATTTATGTATGGAGGCAGCCCAAAGAAACTTACAACCCTGACTGCCTTCTTCCAACAGTGAAGCATGGAGGTGGATCAGTGATAGTTTGGGCCACCATATCATGGAAATATCTCAGTCCAATAGTTGCCCTGCATGGTAGAATCCACAGCAAAGATTACCTGAACATTTTGGGAGATCATGTTCATCCAATGTCCAAGACTTTATTCCCTGATGGTGACTGCATCTTCCAAGACGATAATGCTCCAATACCGCTCGAGTGGTTAAGAATTGGTATGAAGAGCATGAAAGTGAGCTTGAACACATGAAGTGGCCTCCCCAGTCTCAAGATATCAATATTATTGAACTGCTATCCTCCACTGTCGTGTCATAAAGAGCTGGAGAAGGTTTTAATGGAAGAATGACAGAAAATTCCTCTGGATGAAGTCAGGAAGCTGTATGATTCCATTCCTAGATGTATTAAAGCTGTCTGTGAGGCTAAAGGAGGACCAACTCCATATTAAATAAATTTTCATTGAATTTAACAAGTGTTTCAATTATTTTGTCCAAACCAGGTATATATATATATATATATATATATATATATATATAATTTGCATTAACAGGAAAACAAGATTGACACAGTTATTTAACCAATTTATTATATGTCAATGAAACTCTATTCCAGCTTCTTGCATTCCTGTCAACAACAGCTTGTAAACCAAAATGCCAAAAACACACGTCCGACATTGTTGATACCATGACCTGATTGGTTGAAGTGCACAGAGACCAGGAAATTGTAGTTGCTGTCCCTGAGATGGAACTCTGTTCCAATTTCTCCTACAGAATTCCCCTTCTCACATCTGTAACAGAAAAGTAAATATAAAAGATTGGGACAATTACAGATCTGAGCCAGCAGTTTGAATAGCATGTGAGTTCCCAGTGGAGGAGCTGGTGGTTGTAAATGTTATGAGTGATGATATCTTTGCAGATCAGGCACTGGTGTTTGTTGCAGGTGACATTCCCTTGGTGAGGTGATTAATTGCATATGTTCAATGATGTTAAAATTCTGAAGAGGTTTGGGGAGCTGTTGTATCACATGTAGGTGGTTATTGCTAAATATTTTTTCTAATTGTATTGTCTTGTTTTAAATAGTGGAAATCTTTGGTTGAGTTGTGGGAAAATTTGTGGATATTCTAATTAAAATAAAAGACCATAGGGATTCTGGAATTATTGTTTTAGTTTCTTAGGTAAGGAGAGTGTTTCTGTCATGTTTGGAAGCCTTGCTAATAGATTCTTTGGTCATTGTAAGTGAGCAATTCCTATTGAGAATGTGATTGGATAGTAGTCCTATGTGTTGTGAACAGATGTGTTTTATGCACAAGCAATATGGCTGTATATATATATATATATATATATATATATATAATGCTGTACAAAAGTAAGTAAACCACTAACATATTTTCAAAAATTATCTCATTTTCATAGATGATCAACAAATCTTAATTAAGCTATATTCATTAATTATAAACTATATTCATAGAGAAACTTTCATTAAATCAATTCACTTTCAAAAATTAAGCTATATATTCACAAAGAGAAACCTTATGAAATCAATTAGAAACACTTTCAAAAACTAAGTTATATATTCATAAAGAGAAACATTTATTAAATCAGTTCACTTTAAAAAATGTTTACCAAGCAGTAATTGAAAATTAAAAATTAGGATGTGCAAAAGTATGTGAACCCTTCCATTTAATATTTGGTCAGTGATCCTTTTGTGGTTACAATGTCAACCAGCCTTCTTCTATAATTTTAAGAAGTTACTGGCAGTAGTGTCGATTTTTGACCATTCTTCTCGACAAAACTCCCATAATTGTTTGATATTACCTGCTTTGCATGTATCCACTGTCTTCTTTCACATGTATCCCAAATTTTTAATTGAGTTTAGATTAGGACTATGACAAGGCTATTCCAAGACTTGAAATTTCTTTTTACGGACATGTCCTTTTGTAGCTATGCTTTGATGCTTCAAATCATTGTCCTGATGGAAGTTCCAGCCTCGACATAAACCGAACATTTGAACTGAGGACAAGACACTTTCATTCAAAATTGCTTGTTATCTTGCAGTCTCCATTGTACCATTATTTTGCCTGCTTCCTTTGCAGTAAAGCACACCAAATCATAATGCTGTTACTGCCACATTTAATGGTTGGTATCAAATTCTTCACTTCAAAAGCTGTATTAGGAGCTCACCAGATATACCATCTATTGTTCCAAAAATTTCTAGTTTGGTCTCATCTGACCATAAATCTTTTTGCCAGAATGTTTCTAACTTATTGATATGAGCTTTATCATAATTAAGGCAAGCATGTATGTGCTACTTCGTAAGCAATGACTTTTTCTAGGCATGCTGCTGTGAAGAACATCATTCACATTTCGTTGCACTGCAGATGTATGCACATTGATTTTGACATTGGCCAATGTGTATTGGAAAAATGCAAACGTCACAGCAGAATTTGCTAAACTAGATGTTTACTTGCACTTGTTGTTACTTTTTGTGAACAGCCAACAGATTTTTATAGACTTCATAATTATAAGTTTTAACCATGCGATTTCTTAAAGCTTCGAGTTATTTTGATGTTTGAATATGAGTTTTTTAAATTTATTCTCTAACTGAACACTTCTGCATACAAAATGAATTATATAGTTTGACTCAGTCTCAATTTTTAATTAATATCTTTTATTCCAGCTTTATAAATATCTTTGAACTTGGTTGTAATTCATTTAATAAATGTTTTTCTTAATTGATATATGGAACTTTTCAATTTTTTAAATTGTTTGAAGTGCCTGCTGTACCAGATCCAAATTTCACATCTGTAGAGGAGAAAAAAGGTGGAAATAAAGATCGATTTACTACTATCTTAATAGTGAGTCTGATCAGTTCAATAAGGTCAAATTGGCAGCTGTTCTAAAAAAATGAACTACAGTCTGTTGTTTAATGGGACAAAATTAATGTGACAAATATTATCAATAATTTTAACACCTCCAAAACAAAACTATCTTTTAATCATCTGAGATAACCCTTTTAAGCTTCCATCATTATCAAATTAACTGGAAAGCATGAACCCGAAAAAGAACTCCACAAGCAATAAATGAGGGAAAAAGACTGTTAGCATAGAACTTATAGTTATATCTAGACATTTCAACTATAAAATGGTAAAACTTTGCTGACAATTTAGTACTGTGATTAAATTCATAAAGTCTAGGTACCATAGAAGAAGTTCATCGGAACAATTTCCCTGAAAATATTTACAGAAAAGGAAAAGGGAAGCTATGTCACAATGGTGTGAAAGTAACTCAAGATGTCTGGTCAGGACCAAAAACTTTTCATTTTATCAAGAATCCTTAAATACATAGCAAAAGCACCAAAAACTGGTCTGTAACATTTTTACACAGATGAGATGTGTCTTCCCTCTGTATTATGGAGACATACAGACAAGGCTTGAACAAAATATGAAAATATCTCTGACCTCACTGGTTTTTGATATTCTTTTAGAGAGAAAAATAATCATTAGCTTTAGAAAATTCAGTTAATTAATCCTTAAATGTATTTAGAAACTTATCTTGAGCACAAATATTTTATTTTTAAATGTTTCTGAAATTTTTTGTTTACATTTTACAAATATCACCAAATGGGATAGTTTTTCCTCAAAGAAAGAAAAAAATATCATCAATACAGTTGTAAAATATTTGCCAAAAATCATGGAATTATCCAGTTCAAATGAAATTTTCATGAAGTATTCAGTAATGAATGAATTTTTTATCAAAATTTCCATCTAGCCTATTATGTCTTACTTCACAATAGTTTAGCAGATGTTACAGGAATATTGCCAATCTTTCCTGTTTCTTCATAGATAACACTAAATGTGTTTTTGTAGAATGTTAGACCACACATTTCAAAGTGCTTTATTTCTTTCCAGGCAATTTTATTGTTATGCTTTTGACATTGTAGATCCATGACTTTCACATGAAGCATGTAGCATATATTTGTGTTTTCATGGAAAGTGAAATGTCATTTCCTTCACTGGATCTGTGTAATGTATTGCTTTGCATGGGAACATGAATCTACGTCTCTGTGATGCACAGATGGGGAAGGCATTAGATTTTTATGCAACTGTGATGCAGGATGTGCACATAACAATAGTGCAACAAGTCTATTGTATTTTGCATTATTTGAAAATAATGCATTACAGCTTTTACAAGGATAGGATTCATATTTCACACAAAATATGACTTCTCAGAAAAGATATAGCCACCATTTTTTATTTTTACAGGTTTTTACATGAGACATTACAAAAGACTGAGTCAGAAACTAAATGCGAACTGCAATAGGGTTTCTATTGTGTGTACACATGTTGCAATAAAATTTCACACTAAACACCATTTCCATGAAAATGGAGATCCACAAAGTTCAAGAAACTATAGCTTTTCTATAGTGTATGTCTGCATGTGATTGACCAAATCTGACCTGTGAAAATGCAGTTCCACAAACTTCACAAGAGTATACAGTGTGTGTATGCATATGTTTGATCATATTTTACTAGTATGTGACTGCAGATCCACAAAGTATACAAGAATACGGTTTCTGCCCAGTTTGTCTATGCCAATGTTTTTACAATAGTATGATTCATGTTTCACACAAAATACGACTTCTCAGAAAAGGTATATACACAATTTGTCATTTCTACACGTGTTTACATGATGCATTACAGAATAATTTTCTGATGATTCAGAAACTAAATGTGGACTAAGACAGGATTTCTGTCTATTGTATATATACAGGATACAACAAAATCTTTCTGAAAATACATATCAGCAAACATGATAATAGTTTTCATCTCAGGTGTATAAAAAAAGAGCTCAGCATCATTTCCATGAAAACGGAGATTCACAAATTTCAAGAAACTATAGCTTATCTATAGTGTTTACACATATGATTGACCATAGTTGACTTCTGTGAAAATGCAGAACCACAAACATCACAAGAATAGGGTTTCTTTCCAGTGTGTATACGCATATGATTGACCATATTTGACTTCTGTGAAAATGCAGACCCACAAACATCACAAGAATAGGGTTTTTCTCCAGTGTGTGTACGCATATGTGGCACTAAATGTGATTTCTGTGAAAATGCAGATCCACAAATATGACAAGAATAGGGTTTCTCTCCACTGTGTGTACGCATATGTGCGACCAAATTGGACTTCTCAGAAAATGCAGATTCACAAACATCACAAGAATAGGGTTTCTCTCCAGTGTGTGTACGCATATGTTTGACCAAACTGGACTTCTCTGAAAATGCAGATCCACAAACATCACAAAAATAAGGTTTCTCTCCAGTGTGTGTACGCATATGTTTCACCAAATTGTACTTCACTGTAAATGCAGATCCACAAACATCACAAGAATAGGGTTTCTCTCCAGTGTGTGTATGCATATGTGGAACTAATACTGACTTCTGTGAAAAAGCAGATCCACAAACTTCACAAGAATAGGGTTTCTCTCCAGTGTGTGTACGCATATGTGGAACTAATAGTGACTTCTGTGAAAAAGCAGATCCACAAACTTCACAAGAATAGGGTTTCTCTCCAGTGTGTGTACGCATATGTGGAACTAATAGTGACTTCTGTGAAAAAGCAGATCCACACACTTCACAAGAATAGGGTTTCTCTCCAGTGTGTGTACGCATATGTGGAACTAACTGCGATTTCCGTGAAAAAGCAGATCCACAAACTTCACAAGAATAGGGTTTCTCTCCTGTGTGTCTACGCATATGTTTGACCAAACTGGACTTCATTGAAAATGCAGATCCACAAACATCACAAGAATAGGGTTTCTCTCCAGTATGTGTATGCATATGTGGCACTAAATGTGACTTGAAGGAAAATGCAGATCCACAAACTTCACAATCGGGTTTCTAGCAAAGTGTGTGTATGCATATGTGATGCCAAATGCGACTTGAATGAAAATGTAGATTCACAAACTTCACAAGAACATGGTTTCTTTGTAATATTTGTTTCCACTTTGCTTATTGTCTGACTTCACAACAGTTTAGCAAACGTCCCATGAATATGTCCTATCTTTGTTGTTTATTCGAATATGACATAAAATGTGTTTTTGTAAAAAAATAAACCATACATTTCAAAGTACATTATTTCTTGTTGCATATATTTGTTAGTGTTTTCATGGAAAGTGTAATGTCTTTTCCTTCAATGAAATTCTCAGTAATACCAATGCAGATTTGTACAGCATCTGTAAAAAAGAAAGCGTAAGTTATATATTATTTGCAGCAGTGAATAATATATGAATGCAGTCTATATTATGAAAGATATGTGCAATTATTATTTCTACAGCAGCAGCCACTAATGAAGATTAAACATTTCAGTGTGTTAACCAGTGAAAGAAGATTGCTTCACATCACATCTTATGAAATGTATGCAATTAAAATCAGAATATTGTCAATTCAGAAACAATACAAATATGAATCTTGAAAAATATCTGTTGATGTTTAAAGTTCTTTAGACCTCATGTTGGACTAATGACACAAGCCATATGATTATGCCCATAGCAGGCACCACCAGGTGTGAGATTATCAGGACAAGTGGAGATCTTTCATTAATACCACATTCTAATTATTAAACCAATAGTTAACAATAGAAAAGAAAACTCATAAAAATAAAATAATTTCCATAGTTAATGTGCTAATGTCCAACTGATTTATTACATTGTGTAAAAAAATGTTTTTATTTAAAAATATTTTGTGCGCATAAACATGTGGATTTTTGCAAATATGGCTGTCCATACATGATATTATCAGAAAATAACAGCAAAAGCTATTTAAAATTTACTGGGAATTTTCTAACATTTCATAAGCATGTGTCTTTGTAAGTAAGACTATAAAGCCGAAGTACCTAAAATTTACTAAGTCTGCAAGGATTTCTTACTCCACAATCACAATGACACAATATATGCAGGGAATGGGAAACAAATATTCGTACACAGACAATTTCTTAATGTATTGTATTTCCAATTCATGAATAAACCTAGTTTTCATATAACTGTACACAGATGCATAATAAGTAAATATGCATAGAAAACAAAATATTCTGATTTAATAGAAAGAAATCACATTTTAACAGATGAAAAAGTATTTGTACAATACAAAAAAGAATACATAATCTTGATTTAATTCTTTGTAGAATAGCCATTATTCACTTCTACAGCAACCAATCTCTTGTAGTTCTCAATTAATGATTTGCAAATGTTAGTTGGGATTTTGTTCCATTCTTCTTTGCATATGGTCTTCAGATCTGGGATGTCTGTTGGAGCTCTTGATTGCATTTGAATTTTCAAATTTTTTTCTGCTTTCAATGCATATTTAGTTATGCATCTGTGCATCTGTGTACAGCTAATTATATGAAAATTATGTTTATTCATTAGTTGGAAATATAATAAATTAAAACTTTGTATATATATGAATATCTGTTTCCCCCCCTACTGTATTTTATTATATCTGCCACTCTCCCTCAACTCATTTAATGGAAATCCTGAGAAATTCTTTTTTGTATTGCTTCATATTAGGTTGGTGCAAAAATAATATCGTTTTTTGACATGATCTTGAACGTCAAAAAACGACATTATTTTTGCACCAACCTAATATTTATATTAGTTATATGCACAAGTCTTTGGGGAATTGAAACAATCAATTTCATTTTTAAAAAGCAGGACCCACCTCAGTTACAGAAAATCTGTTCTGAATCGTAAAATAAAAATGCAAGAAAACTAAGACATTATCTAATTAGGAAAGCTTTTGTCTTTGTGAATAAGAAATGCCACGATCTCTGTCTTAAGAAAATAATTTTTTTATGAACTCATACCCCACTAAGGTCAAAAACAAATCCATAACTTCCTTCTCTCCCCCACTAGATTTGGTAATCTTTAACTTTTGCACTCTCACTGATGATGTGAAACACCTCAGCCATTTCTTAATATATTCAGGATCCTCCATCATGTTTAAGTAATCAATCGTTATAATCGGTATTCTGATAGATGTAGTCTTGTCAAGAGAAGATAACTCTCTCGTCACTATAATAATACCACTTTTTCTACAGTACCTCATTATATATCACTACCAGTTGTTTATGATTTAGCGGAACTCTTTGTCAGTGTTATAAAACTTGTTTATCTATGTTATTTCATTTTCAAATCTTTATATAAATCAATTTGCAGATCTGTTGTGAAACTATGAATCAGTCTATTTGTACATCTATTGTAAATTTAGTTTAACACTAACCCTCCTAAAGGCTATATTCTCTGTGAATGCATAAAAGCCTTTTTCAGGATTGTTTACTTTGAATTGTTACTTTTGGATGACCGATTTACTTGTAAGTCACTTTATGATTTTGGTACTGATAACATTTTTCCTCCATAAATCCTAGGGATGGCAGTTGGGTATTCTCTGTGAATGCACAAAAGCCCTTTTCAGTGATACTTACTTTGAATTCTTACTTTCAGATAATCAAACAAAGGATATGAGAACAGGAACTGGGGATGACATCCATTAAATGGCGATTATAAGGTGGGAATGAATTTAGCAGATCTGTTCGGATTCATCTCCATTGCCAAACATTGAAACAGCATGCCATGTATTTGCTGGTATGAAATTCATTGTTAAAGTTGACCTTAATTCAGCATATAATCAGATTAAAATTGATAGCAAGGATCATCTGCCATTTAAAGTAAAAATATCAACAGTCACATTTTCCAAAATGCTATTGGAAAAGTTTTAGAGGGGATTAAAAATATAACTGTATATCAGGATGACATTGGCACTGATGTGCATATAGTAAAGAAGAGCTTAAAAGTAAAGATTTAGAGGGGATTCAAAATATAACTGTATATCAGGATGACATTGGCACTGATGTGCATATAGTAAAGAAGAGCTTAAAAGTAAAGATTTAGATGGGATTCAAAATATAACTGTATATCAGGATGACATTGGCACTGATGTGCATATAGTGAAGAAGAGCTTAAAAGTAAAGATTTAGAGGGGATTAAAAATATAACTGTATATCAGGATGACATTGGCACTGATGTGCATATAGTAAAGAAGAGCTTAAAAGTAAAGATTTAGAGGGTATTCAAAATATAACTGTATATCAGGATGACATTGGCACTGATGTGCATATAGTAAAGAAGAGCTTAAAAGTAAAGATTTAGATGGGATTCAAAATATAACTGTATATCAGGATGACATTGGCACTGATGTGCATATAGTGAAGAAGAGCTTAAAAGTAAAGATTTAGAGGGGATTCAAAATATAACTGTATATCAGGATGACATTGGCACTGATGTGCATATAGTAAAGAAGAGCTTAAAAGGAAAATGGAACAAGTTTTGAGAAAATTAAGAAAGCACACGTATGACAATTAGTCAAAATAAATCTGTGTTTAATTTTCATACCTGGGATATTAAATATCCAAAGATGGTATATTGCCAGATGACAATCTGATAAGATATAACTTCACAAAGGAATAGAAAAGAATCTTTTTTCAGATTAAAAAATTTCTATAACAGACACTTGCCGCAATATAGTGACCTTGTGGAACCATTTAACAAAATAGGGAACAATATTGAGATGGAGGCATTGGTGATTGTGTGTAAAATGGAAAGCGATAGAATTTCTTTTACTGAAAAGGAAATTTCTATTAAAATCTGATCATAAGCCTTTGGAATTCATATTCAACACCAGAACAGAATTGGCAAAGGTCACATCTGCCAGGATATTAAGATGGGCAATTAGAGTTAAGGTATTCCAGTTTGACATCGTATACATGAAATGAAATACATTTCCACATGTGGATGCATTTTTCCGGTTAAATATGGAGTTTAAAATTATTGAAGCAAGAGAAAATTGTGAGGATAGGATTTTGCACTGGATAGAAATGGAGGTATTATCCTTAAATTGGCTTAGGTTGTATTAAAAACAACTGGCTTGGTCAAAAAGATGCAAGTAAATGCATGATGTTCCCAAATTAAGCCAATGACCAAAGTGTGTAATTTTGTAATTTACAGAAGCTTCATATCCTTGAAGCTCAGTCAATTTTGAAATATTGCTATGAATTGACCTCAAAAGCTCTTTCTTCCACTAGTTTGGAAAGGCAAAATGTTTCATTAGTTTTTAAAAATTTTCACCAATTCATTATTCAGGGATTGATGACATTAGGGAAACAGAAATGTTTTCCTAACTTTGCAAAAGTTGCAAAATACATAAAAATATTTTATACTTGGTGGACAACACTGAATGTAAAAACACAATATAAAAGATGGTAGCTTAACAATAAATATGCTAATCCACTTAAAGTAAATGATGACAATTATGAATTTGTCAATGCATTCTGCAACTGGTTAAAATCTTGAAACAGCATTTTTGGAAATAATGGGAAGCTAACAAATGAAACCTTCAGAGCTTTGCATCATACTACTCATGCAGAAGTTAAAGTCATGTATTACCTGATAAATGTCCATCAAATCACCTTGAAGATAGATTTGGCAAGTACAGGCAACTTGGTGGAGATCAAAATATTTCTATACATCAATTGTCTGAGTGTGAAAAAATCAGAATGAACCTGCCATTTAATAAGTACTGAGCTTAAGAATTTACAAACTAATTGCGATTAAGTGGCAGGAGAGCAAAATTTAGATATTTATATATTTAACATCGATGTAACAAATGAGGATGTTAGTAAATGCAGAGAAATTGTTCCTGTTTTATTATACATAGCAGGTTATTGCTGTTATGCAGTTTTTAAGAAAATGAAATGCAACAGTAGCAATAATTCAATATCTGGAATTGATAAGGAGGACAAAACATCTGAAATAAACAGTTATTTCCTAATGATGCTACTACAAATGCTGTTCTCTAGACTTATATAGTTAATGGAAAAACGACAAAAAATTCTTCTGTTCATCATTCAGTAAATCAAAGGAAATTAGCCATGCACATAACCTTTAAAGTTTTTGCAGAATAATGATCATCTTTTTGATGTGGACTTTACTCTTGACACAATATTGCAAAATTATAAAAAATGCTTCTCTGGAGCTCTTCAAATTTTCTTCTGAATAATTTTTGTTCGAGGGAAAATATACCAGAAACAAGTTAACCAAAAAAACTTCAAATGTTCAGCTGAATTTCCCATATGCTTATGTATAGTTTTTTTTTACACAACATAAAATAACAATAAATAAAATAAAATAAAACATGCAAATTAAAAGAAACAATAAACATGAATTGTAAAATCCAGTTAATCCATCAATTTACTAAATGAAGTCAATCATATCTCTCGGATAATTATTGAATTTTTAAGAGTTTTTTTTATTTTTATTGTTTCCACTTTTTTGTCTATAAAGTTTGTTCAATTTAACATTTCAAATAATTAACGTCATTTAGTTTAGTCAGGTGGAACTGACATTCTTCTTCAATACAAAAATGACGGTGTTAAAAAACACTTCACAATTATAAAATTAATTCCAAATGGAAATGAAATAAGCTTAAAAAATAATTAAATTAAACATTAAAATAAAAAAAGGTTGACTTTCAAACGGTTTAACAAAATATGAAACTTACAAAAAGGATGAACATAAAAGAAATAAAAACTGTTTTTATAAAATAGTTAAAAGTAAGATTTTAAAAGTAAATAGAAATTAAAAGCAAAAATAAGAAGTGTTTAAAATTTTAAAAAGAAGTTTCAAAACGAAAGGCAAATAAAAAAAAGTAAGAAGTTCAAATGGAAATTCAAGAAGAAACGGAAAGTAAAATTCATTGAAATATGAATCACACTGTGAAAACAGAAATTAAAAATATTCAGTGAAAAAGAAATGAAAAAAAACTTACTTTAAACTTTTGGACGGATTTTTATATTTTACTATCTATCGATTTATTTATGAATAAGAACGAAATAAAACAATGAGTTAAGAAAATAAACAACGTGTGAACAACGCGATTTCTTTATTGAAAGTGATATTTTTGCTTAATGTTATTAGGAGGGAGGAGGTAGTGGTGATGGTGAGTGTTAGTAAGAGGTAATGGCAGTATACAACAAAAGATGGTTGCCTTTGGACGAGACCACAGTTAGTATTGTTAGATTGGCTTTTTTTGACGTTCAGTTCCTGAAATTTGGCATTTTACAGGTTGGTTTGGTGCCAGAGAATTGATTTGGTATCTTTGACATTGTTTTTTATATGCTAAAATCTATAATAAACAGTATTTACAGCTGCTATTCTACGATCTTTTTTCGTTTAATTTGCAGTAAAAACAGATTGCGCTACAAAAATGCTTTGGTAAGTTGTCTGACTATTTTCGATCAAGGAACAAATTCTTCTTTTACACCGGTTAGTGTAATTCATTTGTTCTGTTGGTTTTCTATGAAAACCTTTTAGAGATTCGTCCTGAAATGGTAAGTTAAAAGTTACTATCACGGACTTACCAAAAGCCTCACAAAAAATGCATTTTTTAAATAATTTATTTTACTATGAAAAGATATTTATTTTTTAACAAATGAACAAGAAAGCTTAGTAAAAAAATATAGCGATAAAAAAATATCACAAGAAGAGGAACGATAATAAAAGTTCCAGTAAGATTATAAAATATGACAATAAAAGGTCATCGGCATAAAAAAATAAAATTCCTTAAAAGACCGTAGATGTTGTATGTTGTCTGGTACGACTTACTAAGACTCGCCATAAACATTCACCACGTAACCTTTTCTTACTAACACTGACATTAAACATTGTCATTACCTCTTCTTAATAACACTCACAATAAATATTACCTCTTCTCTTACTAAGACTCGCCATAAACATTCACCACGTAACCTTTTCTTACTAACACTGACCCTAAACATTGTCATTACCTCTTCTTAATAACACTCACAATAAATATTACCTCTTCTCTTACTAAGACTCGCCATAAACATTCACCACGTAACCTTTTCTTACTAACACTGACCCTAAACATTGTCATTACCTCTTCTTAATAACACTCACAATAAATATTACCTCTTCTCTTACTAAGACTCGCCATAAACATTCACCACGTAACCTTTTCTTACTAACACTGACCCTAAACATTGTCATTACCTCTTCTTAATAACACTCACAATAAATATTACCTCTTCTCTTACTAACACACAGCATAAACATTACTTCTTATTAACACACACCATAAACCTTACCTCTGCTAAACCTAAAACTGACCCTAAACATAACCTCTTCTTATGAACACTCCCTAAAAACATTACCTCTTACTAACACTCTCGCTAAACGTTACCTCTTACTATCACTCACCATCGACACTACCTCCCACCTCCTAATAACATTTAAGATCAGATATCACTTGCTTTTTAACACATTAGCAAACAAAACACACCGTTCGATATTTTAGAAAGTAAGTTTTTTTTTCATTCCTATTTCACTAAACATTTTAAATTTCTGTATTATTATATTTTGTAAAGGTTTTACTACAAAATCCAGTTCATCAATAAATTTATTAAATAACGTCGAAACATATTGCTATGATAAATATTGGATTTTTAAAATATTCATATCCTTATTTAAAAAAATAAAACACAAAAACAATATATACAGTACACCAGACGTACAATAATAAAGACATTATAAATGTGTTGACTTTTTAAGGAGGATGTCATGTATGAAAGCATACCTGACACCTCATGACACATGTCTTAAAGGTTGTCTCACCTGACGAGATTAAAAACCCTCCTAAAATGGACAGCTGTTTGGTTGCGAGTAACTCGTTCATGTTTCTTCTGTCTTTTACCAGGTGGATGTCTTGATTTGCAAATCATCCATACAACATTTTTTAAAGTAAGTTTTATTTTTCATTCATATTTCACTAAATATTTTTAATTTCTGTATTTAGTGTGAGTCAAATTTCAATGAATTTGTTTTTCTTTTAGCTTCAGTTCAGAATAAATGACCAAAAAACTTCAAAATGTAAGACTACCTACCGACTTTATCATAATATCGATTTTTTTTTTTGTTACATATGTTCCTTCATTGAATTCTCTTTCCAAAAATGTAAAATTCATTTTTCGTCACCAAAAGATTACAAAGAAAGTTATAGTTCACTATGTGAGTTCAATGTGTGAAACAAAAGCTGGTTACTTCTACAAGAAAGAAGTCCTTGGCACTGATGAAAATGTTGGATGGTTTTTAATGGGCTGATCAAATATCAGTTCCCGTGTTTGATGATGTAGCCCAATGAAGGGGAACTTAACAAATTATCTCTTCTCTTTGGAACTGATGAAAATTGTAGAAGTCAAATGATGGTTTGTTTTTCTGTGGACAGAAATACTTGCAATTGATAAACCCACAACAATCTGCTATGACCTGTATCATTAGGGCAGGTAGGTTTTGGAATTATGATATTGCACTCAATTTTAAAGTTGTAGCATTTTTGTTTTGTTTTTTGTAACCATATATGTAACATTATTAAGCATTTTGAAGCTGAAATAAATCTTCTTAAATTTCCTCAGTTTAAATAAAAACATTTTTCACATAATATATTATTAATTGGAGGAGACAATTATGAAAATTATTTCATTTTTACTATGGATTTTATATTCTAATTCTCAACTATTAGTTTAATAAATACTTCAGTTTCTTTCCCCAATCAACTTTATCTCACCCTTTTGTGCCATTGCTTACTATCCCATGTAAGGAGAGTTATCAAAGGATCTTTTCCTAGGCTCTGATGAATGTGATGGTTTCTTTTTTATTGGGCAGTGATGCCTGCAGCAGATAATCTCAAACCATGTGGTGCCGGCTATGGAAATATTCATACAACTAGTGTCATTAGTCCAAGGCAAGATCTAAAAACTTTCAAAATCAACAGATATTTTTCAGGATTCATATTTGTATTGTTTCTAAATTGATAATGTTCCGATTTTATATGGTAAAGCAATCTTGTTTCACTGGCTCACACACTGCAAATGTTTGATCTTCACTTGTGGCTGCTGCTGCATTATTGAAATAATAATTGCATGTATTTCTCATAATATAGATGGCCTTCATATATGATTCACTGCTGCCATTGATATATATCATTTATGCCTTCTTTCTTTGCAGATGTTATGGCTGAAAAAATCCACATTGGTTATTATTGAGAATTTCATTGAAGGAAAAGACATTTCACTTTCTATGAAAACACAGACAAATATATGGTTCATGTGAATATCATGGATCTACCTTGTCAAAAGCATGACAATGAACTTTACCTGACAAGACATAATGTACTTTGAAATGTATTGTTTATTTTTTTTGCAGAATCACATTTAATGTTATGTACAAAAAACAGTAAAGATAGGACATATTCATGTGACATCTGCTAAACTGTTGGGAAGTTGGACTTAATAGGCAAAATGGAAACGCATATTAAAAAGAAACCATATACTTGTGAAGTATGTGGATCTGCATTTTCACAGAGTTCATTTTTAATGCGACATATACGTACACACACTGGAGAAAAACCATATTCTTGTGAAATTTGTGGATTTGCATTTTCAGAGAAATCACATTTAGTAAGACATATGCGTACACACACTGGGAAGAAACCATATGCTTGTATAGTTTGTGGATCTGCATTCTCGCGCGAGTCAGATATGGTCAGACATATGCATAGACACACTGGAGAGAGACCATATTCTTGTGAAATTTGTGGATCTGCGTTTTCACGGAAGTCATATTTAGTGGCACATATGCGTACACACACTGGAGAGAAACCATATTCTTGTGAAATTTGTGGATTTTCATTTTCACAGGAAGCAACTTTAGTAAGACATAGGCGTACACACACTGGAAAGAAACCATTTTCTTGTGAAGTTTGTAGATCTTCATTTTCAGAAAAGCCGACTTTAGTGAAACATATGCGTACACATACTGAATAGAAATCATATTCTTCTATAGTTTGTGGATCTGTATTCTCATACAAGTAAAATATGGTCAAACATATGCATACACACACTGGACAGAAGGTATATTCTTCTGGAGTTTGTGGATCTGTATTTTCACAGGTCAGATTTGGTCAATCACATGCATACATACACTAAAGAAAAACTATAGTTTCTTGAAATTTGTGAATCTCCATTTTGATGGAAATGATGTCTGTTGAGAAATTCTGTTGCAACATGTGTATACACAATAGACAGAAACCCTATCATAGTCTGCATTTAGTTTCTGAATCAGTAGAAAATTCTTTTGTATTGCTTAATGTAAAAACCTGTAGAAATAGAAAATGGTGGCTACATCTTTTCTGAGAAGTCATATTTTGTGTGAAATATGAATCCTATTCCTGTAAAAACTGCAATGCATTATTTTCTGTGCATTACAGAGATATAGTTACATTTTCCCATGAAAAACAATACACTACACAGATGAAGAGAAAGAAATGACATTTCACTTTCTATGAAAACACAGACAAATATATATGCTTCATGTGAAAGTCATGGATCTACAATTTCAAAAGCATGACAAAAAAATCCTACAAAAACACAGTGTTATCTATGAATTAACAGGAAAGATTGTCCATATTCATGTAACATCTGCTAAACTATTGTGAAGTCAGACATAATAGGCCAGATGGAAAATTCAATAAAATAAACCATTCACTAAAATATTCATTCATTACTGAATACTTCATGAAAATTTCATTTGAATTGGATAATTCCCTGATTTTTGACAAATATTTTAAAACGGTATTGATTTTTTTACTTTCTATGTGGAAAAAGTATCCATTTTGATATCTGTAAAATGTAAACAAAAAATTTCAGAATCCCTTAGAAATACAATATTTATGCTCAAGATATGTTTCTAAATACATTTAAGGATTAATTAACTGGATTTTCTAAACCTAATGATTACTTTTTCTCTCTGAAAGAATATAAGTAACCAGTGAGGTCAGAGATATTTTCATACTTTGTTCAAGCCTTGTCTTCAGAATTGCGTGAAAATAAGTAACAGATATCAACCATTATCTTTTCTGTATGTCTCCATAATGCAGATAGAAGACACGTTCCATCTGTGTAAAAATATCTGCTGTCAAGATGCCATGTCCAAATCAATTACATTACAGACCAGATTTTGGTGCTTTTGCTACGTATTCAAGGATTCTTGATAAAATGCAAAGTTTTTGGTCCTGACCTGGCATCTTGAGTCCCTTCCACCCCCTCTCTGTGACATAGCTTCCCGTTTCCTTTTCTATAAATATTTTCATGGTAGTTGTTTTGATGTACTTTATGAATTTAAGCTCAGTGTTGGATTGACGGCAAGGTCCCATGATTTTACAATCTGGTCATGGTATCAACAATATCAGATGTGTGCTTTTGGCATTTTGGTTTGACAGCTGGGAGGAAAGATTTAAAGTCTATCCTGAAAGTAAATTTTTAACTTGAAAGACTATAAAGGGATTTAGGTTTACTCAGAGAGTACAATTTCCACAGGGAGAACTATAATCAAAAACACCATTCCTTGAATGAGTAAGTCCTACACCCACTTGTTTCCCCCTTAATCTTAATAGCCATCACCCCACCTACCTTCTGTGTTTTATATTTCACCACCTATGCTTTCAATTTTTCACCTTGATTGGAATCACCAATTTTATGCCATTACAACATTTATTAATACTCCTTTACATACAAGCTTATGTAATGAGAGGGGAAGGTTAGTGAAGATACATATTGATTTTGTACACATATTTATATCCACACGTGTATGGCAGTACATATGTTTGTATGTGGGCTTATGTATACGTGCATACAGTTCTGTGCATCTATGTATGTCCGCACTTTTTCCTCTGTTTTTTCATTATTTTATTAAAATGTTTTTTACAAAAGATTTCCAGTTTTTTATCAATATTTTTGTTACTTCATATGATATTTATGTTTTATTTTATTATTATATATTCCCTTTTTTCCTATTATTTTCTTTCTTTACCTTTCTCTTTCTTCCTACTTATCACAACATATCAAAACCACAGAAAAATCATTTCACTTTCCATGAAAACACAGACAAATATGTTACATGCTGTATGTGAAAGTCATGGATCTACATTTTCAAAAAAACATGATAATGAAATTACCCGGCAGGAAATAATGTCCTTTGAAATGTGTGCTCTATCTTTCTACAAAAACACATTTAGTGTTATCTATGAATAAACAGGAAAGATTGGCGACATTCATGTGACAACTGCTAAACTATTGTGAAGTCGGACATAAGAGGCCAGATGGAAACACATATTACAAAAGAACCATCTACTTTTGAAGTTTGTGGATTTACATTTTTATGGAAGCCAGATTTGGTCAAACATATGCATACACACACTAAATATTTCATTAGAACTGAATAATTGAACCTGATTTTTGGCAAATATTTTAAAAGTGCGTCAAATTTTTAATTTCATTATGGAAAATGTATCCATTTTGGTGGTACCTATAATGCAAAAATATTTCCAAGTCCCTTAAAGTTGCATCTAGCTAGTTCAACAGGAAAATATTTGTCAATCTAGTAGCACACTTAAATTCATCTGGTTGAGGTTCCTCAGAACATGAAAACATTTGTAGAAAAATACAGAAGGAAGCCACATCACCTTAGTGTAAAAATGTCTGCAGTTGAGATGCCAAGTCCAGATTTACATTACAGACCCTTCTTTGGTGCTTCTGCTATGCATTTAAAGATTCTTGATAAAATACAAAGAATCTGCAAAGCTTTGTGTCCTGACCTGGAATGTTAGTGTCAGTCATTTTCCTACCACTGTGACGTAGCTTCCTTTTCTTTTCTATGAATATCTTCATGGTAATTATTAGATGTTTACAATCTCACTCCCTGCCACAGCTTTACACTGACCTAAGTTTAATTTTATTTTCAAGAAAAGTTTCATACATCAAGTGATTAGACAAAGTTCTGGCTTTGCTCATAATACAATTTCCACTGGAAAATACCTACAGAAAAATCTATCGGTGAGGGATTCCCATTTATCTGTTTGTTCCTCAGATTGTTGATAAAGGACACAGGCATGTCCAAAACCTTGACGTTAAATCTTATGGCTCCTTCCTTCATTTCTGTCAAATGGTTGATATTTAATAAATATTATACTGACTATATTGGTATATTTTGATTCACTTTTTTTTATTGACCAACCTATTCTATATATATATATATATATATATAAATTAACAGCAACACCTTTGTTGTATCTTACCATGACATTAAGTTCTCTTGACTTGCAGCGGCAGTTGAGATTCCCATCTGCTAAGATAGCTTATGTTCATCAAAGAATTTCTCAATTCAGTTAGTTTATTATGACACTATTTACATTCAGACTATTGTCCTTAGCTTTGTTGTTGGTTGGTTGGGTTTTATGGCATATCAACCACTGTAGGTCATTTAATGCCAAATTTAGTTACATATATATATATATATATATATATATATATATATTGTCATCCACAGACAGACTGTTTCGCTGTATCACAGCTCATCAGTGTGGCTAGACGTCCGGTTGCCTCTGGCTAGAATCGAAAACCGGCTGAATTCGCGTCAGTCGGAAATTTTACCCTGAAGCCGTTGGCACACGGCAAAGAAGAAGGTGAATTTAAGCGTATTTATATTTAGATAAACACACAGTGACTGAGAGAACTCGATTCAATTTACCGAAGAGCCTTGCATTATTAGCCGTAATAGTCACTGTTTACAAACCCACACATCCTCCCCAGAGAGCTCAACCGAAATAAATTTTCAGGAGACATATATATTAAATATATAGTACTAATAAACGTATATCTGGCAACTTTATTCTTTCAAAAACATAGATGGTAATAATAATATTTTTTCAAAAACGATCTTTCTGTTGGACGTAGTTTATCGCCATACCCAGGATGCAGATGCAATTCATCGCCACACTCAGGATGCGGATGTAGTTTATCATCATACCCTGGACATTCGTTATCACATTTTAGCTGTTGTGCCCTCCAGCCTTCATCAGGTGTTGATTCATGTAACCTACAATGAATTCTGAACTGAACCCTTTATTTAATCTACAGAGCTAGACTCTTCATCTTCCACTGTCTGGTTCTTATTTTTAAACAGCTTGACAGAAAAACATTTTAAATTAATAATTACAAAATCAGTATTTTACACCTAAACAATTCAATTAAGAAAATATATTTTTTGAGAATTATGACAGAACTAAGTTTTTATATTGACAAAACAAAGTTGTTTTTTTTAATTGAATGAAAAAATTTAAACCAAAAACACAGTTTAATTAGGGAACTTTATTTTTACAGAATTATGACAGGAAAAAGTTTTTTTATAAATTGAACAAAACATTTAAAAAAATTAAATGCAAAAATTCAATACAAAACCATTTCTATTAAGAAAATATATTTTGTGAGAATTATGGCAGCAAAGTTTATTTAATAAATTGCATGTGTTGACTTTGGCTTCTTATAAAAAGCAAATCACATGACACAAACTTTCCTTTAAAAGATTTAAGTAATCTCCTTTGAATTCACTTAGACATATGGGGCTAATTATCTGTGATGCTCCCTACAATCTACAAACTGCTAGTAAGATCTTTTAGTTTGAAAATAATCAATTACATCAAGTGTGATTTTAATTGATGAGAAAATTAATCCACTCAATCATTATTAAACATTTAGCATAGGTACATCCACCAATTTGCTAAAAAGAATTAGCAGACTGTGATGAAAAAAATGGTCCAGAAGTAATAGAAGCAAAGTTTTCTTGTCAAAATCTTTGTTATTGTTAAGAGGAAAGACCAAAGGATCTTTTGATTATTAAATTATATTTGTAGAGTGAGTGGCCATGGTTAAATGTAAATAAATGTCAGAACATTTACAGGGACGAATAAATACGAACAAGATACATGTAAACATTTACAATTGATTATGACAGGAATTTTTATTTTATATAAACTGACCAAACAAAACAGTTGAATGAAGAAACTATCTTTTGTGACAATTATAACAAGTTTTTTTAATAAAATGTATGTGTCGGCTTTGGTTACCAGAGGAGAACATGATTAAGGACTGTGTATGTGATTCAGTGCATGTGCGGTAACAAATACAAAAGAGAAACAGGCTACCCCTTTAAAGTAAGACTACAAGAACATCATAAAATGGTAACACAAGGAGAAATAGAAAAATCAGGTTCAGCTGATTACATATGAAGGGAAAAGACAAATGACCACACCCATGGGATGAGGCTGAAATAATAGACAACATTATTGGAAAATATGAAAATTTAAGCAATCAGCACATATGCTAGGCCACTAAAATCTCCTGAGCTTATCAAGCATAGAAATGAATACAATATGGGAACCAGTAATAAGGATTGCTAGTGAAAAGTAATAAAAAAACAACAAAAATTACAATATAAGCTCTGGTAAAAAAATGCATATAATAACAGTAAACATTGCAACATGAGCAGTGGTAAAAATATTGCTGAAACATTAGGTTTATAATTCCCAAAAATTCATACACAGATGTCCTCAAGGACTCATGGTCCAGTGGATAAAGATGTTGGTTCAAGGGAAATAACTGAGACATCCGGAAGAGGCATGGCATGTGGAGGTAGAATAATCTACACAAGTGGCTGAAATAAAGAGTTTGGTTCAGAATTCCAAACAAGCTGGAGCATACAATAGTCGAAACATTGTGAACATTTTTTTTAAAATTGTTTTTTATGATGCTGTCTTGAACGACAATGTGGATCCATGAATTTCACTAGAACCTGGCTTCTATCAAGTGTGTGTATGCATATGGAACACTAAGAATGACTTCTCTGAAGAAGTAGTGCCACAAACTTCACAAGAACATGGTTACTCGCCAGTGTGCGTATACATATGTTTGGCCAATTCTGTCTTCCGTGAAAATGCAGATCCACAAACTTCACAAGAGTAAGGTTTTTTGCCAGTGTGGGTATGCATATGTCTAATTAAATCCAACTTTTGTGAAAATGCAAATCCACAAACTTCACAAGAAAATGGTCTTTCTCCTGTGTGTGTACGTATATGTCTCACTAAATTTGCCTGATTTGAAAATGCAGATCCACAAACTTCACAAGGAAAAGGTTTTTCTCCAGTGTGCGTAAGAATATGTCTCGCTAAATTCCGACTCTGTGAAAATGCAGATCCACAAACTTCACAAGAGTATGGTTTTTCTCCAGTGTGTGTACGCATATGAATCTCTAAACGTGACTTCCATGAAAATGTAGATCCACAAGTTTCACAAGAGTAAGGTTTATCACTAGTGTGTGTACGTATATGACTAACTAAACACAACTTTTTCGAAAATGTAGATCCACAAACTTCACAAGAGTAAGGTTTATCTCCAGTCTGTGTACGCACATGTTTGACCATTTCTGACTTTTCTGAAAATGTAGATCCACAATCTGCACAAGCGTAAGGTTTCTCTCCAGTGTGTGTACGCATATGCCTTACTAAATTCGCCTTCTGTGTAAATGCTGATCCACAAACTTCACAAGAATATGGTTTTTCTCCAGTATGTGTACGTATATGCCTCACTAAATCAATCTTTTCTGAAAATGCAGATTCACAAAGTTCACAAGAATATGGTTTCTCTCTATTGTGTCTACGCATATGTACCAGTAAATGCGACTTATGTGAAAATGCAGATCTACAAACTTTGCATGAATATGGTTTCTCTCCAGTGTGGGTACGCATATGTCTGACCATACTTGTTTTCTGTGAGAATGCAATTTGACAAACTTCACAAGAAAAAGGTTTCTCTCCAGTGTGACTGCGCATATGTCTCACTATATGCGACTTAGCTGAAAATGCAGATCCACAAACTTCACAAGAATATGGTTTCATTCTAATGTGTTTATGCATATGACTGGTCATACTTGACTTCAGTAAAAATATAGTTTGACAAACTTCACAAGAATATGGTTTCTCTCCAGTGTGCATATGCATATGTTTCACTAAATGTGATTTCTGTGAATATGCAGTTCCACACACTTCACAAGAATATGTTTCCTCTCCCGTCTGTGTACGCACATATATCACTTATTTACACTGCAATGAAAATGTAGATGCACAAATTTTACAAGAAAGTTTTTTTATATGTATTTCCATCTGGTCTATACTTCACAACAGTTTAGCAGATGTCAAATGAATATGGCCAATGTTTACTGTTTATTCATGCATAACACTAAATGTATTTTTGTAGAAAGATAAACCACACATTTCAAAGTTCATCATTTCTTGTCAGCTAAAGTTCATTGTCAGGATTTTGAAATTGGAGATCCATTATTTTCACATGAACCATGTAACATATTTGTATTTTCATGGAAATTGAAACATCTTTTCCTTCTTTGGAATTCTCAATAATAATTACTGCAGTTTTTCTGTGAAGAAAAGAAAAGGCATAAATGATATATTAATAGGAGTAGTGAATAATATATGAAAGTAGTCTATAATATATGTCAAATGAAGATTTTATTTAAAAAATAACCTGCGATTCATTCAGAGGTTGTTCCATATATCTATAAAATCAAAGATCCATATCTCTAGGGAATTTTAAACTTTACAATAGTTATTATTTCATAACATGTGTATCTTAATTTCTAAAAAGTTTGTGAAATGAATTATCTCCCTTGCTCAAACACCATGACAAACATCATTTCAAATAAGACCCAGCAGAGATGTAGTTACCTCATGTTCACATTATAGAATTTCACTTTTGTTTACATAGTTGTAAAAAATGGGTGACATGATTGAGTTCATGGAATTTTGCAGACTCAGAACACAACTAAGATATTTAACTAAAATTTCGAACATGCTAGGAAGGATTTAAAAAAAATTTAATTTGGAAATTCTGGCAAAGATCAAATAATTGTCGGATTTTAATGAAACTTTCAGGACTTATTCACAAATGAATTAAATTATTTTCGAAATGTTTTGTTTTAGGAAATTTTGGTAGAAATATTTTTTTACATGTTATCCTCCCCCAACCCAAATTTCTTAATTTCATGAAAGTTCAAGAAAGACATTTCTATTCCCTAAATTTTTTATTACTTACAAGTAGGACTTCTTGGAGAATGTAAATCAAACTTTTACCATTCTAATTGAAAATCTGCTCTGAATTGCAAATTAAAAAATGCAAACTATGACATTATTTAAATGGAAATGCTTTTAATTACTTTTGTAAATAACATATTAAGGACATAATTGTCTGAAGAAATAAAATTTTTTGTTGAATGAATTTTTACAAGAATTTTTTCATTTTCTAAAACTTTCAATTAAAATATTTTATAATTGTTTAAAAATCGTTTAAAATTTCTGTATTGTGCTATTTCAGGATGTGATATTGTAATTAAGTGGAAATGAAATTTGCCAAAAAATTAAAAAAAATAAATGTTTTACAATTCTATTTTTAAAGTAATTTTTTATTTGTTATTTTTTTACTTTAATTGTTCCCTTTTTCATCTACAATAACTAATTTTATGAAATTCAATACTGTACAATTTAGTGATTATTACAGTATAAAGCATGAGGCACTGATTAAAGCAAATCATGTATTTTTTATTAATTGGACTCCTCCACCTCTGAATTGTAACATGCAAAACTCAATAAAGCAAAGATATTATTTAATTTCAAATGCTTTTAGTTGTTTTTATGAATATGGATAATATTGTCTGAAAACAAAAACATTTTCGATGAAAAATGAATTCTTAAAACAATTATTTGCCATTTCTTAAATTATTTTATTATTTTTACATTAAATTCGTTAAATAAGCCCAATTTTGAAAATGGTGTACAGTTTTTTAGTCAATGGAGTTATTATCTATCTTTACATTACATTACAGATTATAAATTGTAAATCTTATTACAATCAGATTTCGCCCAAAACCTTTCGGTTTCCTGAAATTTAAAAAAAAAAAAAAGAAGTCTTTGGAGATGATAAATCACCTTTTTTTTTTCAAGATTGAGCTATCTGACAGAAAATTTGCTCTGAACTGAAAAATAATGAATCCAATAAAACTATGATATTACTTAATTAGAAAAGCTTTTAATTACTTTTATAAATAAATAATATTAAGGACATTATTGTCTGAAGAAATAAAATTTTTCTGATGAATAATTAAGTTTTACAAGAATTTTTTCATTTAAGAAATTTTAATTAAATAATTTATAATAGTTTAAAATCGTGTAAAGCTCTGTATTAGGCTGTTTCCTCGTGGTGATGTAGTAATTAAGTGGAAACAAAATTTACAATTCCAAAATTGCAAAGTTAATAAGTTTAGTTGCACTATTTTATTTCTTAATTATTTTTTATGTTATATTTTTTTACTTAATACGTTCATTATTTCCATGTATGGTAGATTGAAATTGCCATTATTATAAAAAGGTCATGTGATCTAAGAGTTTTATTGTAATAAAGGGACAACACGTGGCCTTTTCATAACATTTTGCTTCTTAGTTGCTTTTCAACAGGTTGTATTTTCTGTTCAGCTCTAAAAGTGTTAAATTTAAAGTAAGTTTTTCTTTTTTCATTTACTATTACACAAAATATTCTTATTTTATGTATTTCCATTAGTGTGGGTCATACACAAATAGAATATTTCTTTTAAAACTTTAAGAAGGATCAAATACTTATTCGTAATTTTTTCACTTCATTTTTAATGACAGTAGTAAAGAAATACATTTCATTTAATTTAATTTTGAAAACAATGTTTAATTAATTTAAGTTACTTTTCAAGTTTATTTCCTGCATATTTAAAATTAGGTTTTTCATTTTCTGTTAATTTTGTTTGAATAGTTTTCCTTTCCACTGTGCTCACAATTTTTCTCTAAATAGAAAAACTATATTTTTTTAATTTTAATGACAGTTATTTTTTTTTTTTTTTTTCGATAAAAAATGGGTTTAATTTAATTTTGAAAATAATGTTTAATTAATTCTAGTTACATTGGAAAGTCACATTTAATTTTGATTTATTAATTAATAATTAAATTACCATTTCATAAATTATAAAGTTACTTCTATCATGGTATTTTTATTTTTGCATCTTTGAAAGGTAAATAAAAATTGCGGAAAATATGTTCACTTCTAACAATTACTAAAACAAAAAAAGGTTTTCCTCAGATTTCTAAAAATGATGTCATTTATGGTCATCCGTAGTAGCTGTCATCGCTTCGTCATTCAACAATCCATCAATCGTTGGATCAGATTTTTTTTTTTTTTTTAAACTTTTAAATGATTTGAAATTCTCGAAAACTTAGTGAAATTAAGGTGTGGGGGAGGATAAATTTTTTTCCCAAGATTTTCTAAAAATAAAACTTTCAAAAATATAAACAGACAAAAGGAAAACACAAACCAGACCAGATGGACGTACGACAGACGAGAACAAGTGAACAAGGTTCGCCAAAAGGCGAAACTACAAATTTAAAACAATCACAAAAAACGAAGAAAGAACAAAAAAATTAAAAACGACGACAGACAAGAAAGCAACAAATTACACAATAAAACGAAAAGTTATAAACGGAAAAGTAAGAAAAACGCGATACAAAAGAAAATACGAAACGATAAAAAATCATAAAATGTAACAATTTACAATATGGCTGCCGATAAAAACGGTCAACCCAAAAACAAAACGGTAAACAAGGAAAGAAAAAAAAAATGGACAGAAATTACAAAAACAAAATTTTCAAACAAATATTATACACACGAAAATAAACAGATAAAACAGAGCTTTACGGATATAAGAAAAACACAGAAAGTAACACGTAAACAAAGGAAGAAAAAAAAAAGTCGGACGAGAAACGTATAAAACGAAAAAGAAAAAATAAACAGAAAAACTCTGGGAAGTGGGCACGGAAAGAAGATAAATTTAAAAACGGAAAAATAAAACGTAAGAGAAAATCAAAAGGTTAAATAATAAAAGAATAATAGCAAAAATGAAGGAAAAATAAAAATGGGGAGGGTTTCGAATTGAAAAGGAAAAAAAAATATTCAAAGAAAGGAACCTTAGAAAAACGGTAAAAATAAATCAAAACTTAGCTAAATATAGGCAGTCAAAAGTTCAAAAAATTCTCCCAGAGACAGAATAAACGTCTAACACGGTCAGACAGTAAACGGTGTAAAAGAAGAATTTGTTCTTTACTTCTTTTCCTCTCAATCTGTTTTTTAAGGCAAATTAAACGAAAAAAAGATTGTAGAATAGCAGCTGTAATTATTGTTTATTATATATTTTAGCATGTAAAGAACAATGTCAAAGATGCCAAATGAATTCTCTGGCACCAATCGAACGTGAAAAATGCCAGATTTCAGAAATTGGACGTCAAAAAAAGCCAATCTAACAATACTTACGGTGGTCTCGTCCACAGGCAACCAACTTTTGTTTTATACTGACATTACCTCTTACTAACACTCACCTTAAACGTCACCTCTTACTAACACTCACCACCACTACCTCCTCCCTCCTAATAGCATTAAACAAAAATATCACTTTCAAAAAAGAAAAGTCGCACGTGTTTATTTTTGTAACTCATTGTTTTTTCGTTCTTATTCATAAATAAATCGATAGATAGCAAAATATAAAAACCCGTCCAACAGTTTAAAGTAAGTTTTTTTCCATTTCTTTTTCAATGAATATTTTTAATTTCTGTTTTCAGTGTGATTCATATTTCAATGAATTTCTTTTACTTTCCGTTTCTTTATTGAGTTTCCATTTGAACTTCTTACTTTTTTTATTTGCATTTGGTTTGAAACTTCTTTTTAAAATTTTAAACACTTCTTATTTTTACTTTTAATTCCTATCTCCTTTTAAAATCTTATTTTTACTTTTAACTATTTTATAAAAACAGTTTTTATTTCTTTTATCTTCATCCTTTTTGTAAGTTTCATATTTTGTTGACAGTCAACTTTTTTTAAATTTTAATGTTTAATTTAATTATTTTTGAAGCCTATTTCATTTCCATTTGGAATTAATTTTCTCATTTCATAATTGTAAATAGATTTTTAACGCCCTCATTTTTGTATTCTGACGAAATTGACTGAATGACGTTAATTATTTGAAATGTTAAAGACATCACTCATTGCCTGTCAATAGCGAACGATGTTAAGATCGCCTCTTTTTATTTTAAACCACAATTTTCTTCGAAGAAAATAAGTAAAAGTTTCTTTCAAAATATATTAAATAATCTTTAAATTTGATAATTTTCGTTAAAAAAAATTTGAAAAACCTATAATTGACTTTTGAAAGAAATTTAAACTCGGATTTTAACTTAGTTTAAAAATGTTTTAGAAATATGGCTGATATCGAGAATTTTAGTAATTTCGCTAAATTTTGATAAAACAACCTTATTTCTCTTCGTATCGCCGGAACCAGTAAAATAACATATACAATTTTTTATCACATTTTTCCCTGTATGACAGACATTAATTTGGAAAATCTTGCAAAAATAAAAATAATTATTGGATGTTAATGAAAGTTTCAGAAACTTTTGACAAATGATGGAAATTATTATAAATATGTTTTCTTTTTATTAAAGTCATGGCAAAAATATTTTTTAATATTTATTACCCCCCCATGGTTGTCATGATTGATTATCTGTCAATTTTGCTGACCAAAAAAAAAAAAAAAAAATTAACGAAAATTTCGGACGTGCTAAGAATGATTAAAAAATATAAAAAATACCCACCAAATACTTTAATCTTTCCTCTTAATAATAACATAAACATTTAGACTAGGTATGTCCAATATTTCGCTAAAAAGTGGTATACCTTGACGACAAAAGGTCCCCAAATTGATAAAACAATTTTTAACGTTTAAATATTTATGTTGTTATTAAAGAGGAAAGACCAAAGTATTTTCTGAATATTTTTTCAGATTTTTTAATCCTTCCTATAAATGTTAAAAATTTTATTAAAAATCTTGTTTTTTTTCGAGTCAAAAAATTTCGTAAAATCGAACTTATCGACATTTCTGTCGGAAAGATCATAGTTTGTTAGTTAAAAAATCATGAAAAATCAATTACACCTTTTTCTTTTGTTATCTTAGGAAATGTAGAATGATTAAAGTATACTTAATGTAATTTGAAAGAAACATTACTTACATTTTTAGCAGAAAATTTTTTAAGAGAGATATTTCCAACCAGGGTGCTCTATTTTGACAGGCGTTGATTGATGTACGTCAATATATTCACAACTTACGGTACGGAAATTTATTGGATGGTAGCACAGAAGTGATATAATTCGTTCTAATTTTAAGTGAATCTGGTTAGTAGATATTTTTTAAAAAAATTCACTTTCAAATTTTTTTTTTTTTTTTTACCTTACGTTTGAGGAAGAATTCTGCACTGAAAATAACATTTAAATTATGAAAGAAAATCAAATTTTACAAGTAAAAATGAAACGGTAAAAAAAATTCATTTTTTTAAATTGAGGTTTATTATTTTAGTCATGAAATATTTTTCTGAGAATATAAAAATTACATGAAACACCATTAATTGAAACGGGTTAACTTAATGAAATGAGATTTTATTTCTTTTTTATTAAGGCAGATTTTTTTCTATTTATTAATAATTATATGGCAGTAATTTTAATATGAGTTTTATTTTATTTATTAATAAAATTAACATGCTATGTTGGTTTTGTTTTGACTCAACAAGTATTTTTTAGTTTGAGTAGTAGCGAGCTAACTCCAGAAAATTTAAACTCCAAAAATCGTTTTAATTGATAATTTGTCGTGTGGATAATAGTTCCAAAGTAATGTACAATGAATTTATGCATTCGATTTCAAACTTGAAAATTTGGGTGGACTTCCAAGGGCGTTTTTTTTGTAATTGTAAATAGTTGATATTTTCTTTTATCCCACTATTCGATTATATTTGAATAGAAAAAGAAAAAAATTGAAAATAATACGACGATATTCAGAAAACTTGACAAGCGTTGTTTTCTTGTTACTGAACGAATCAAAGCCATTTCTGAAGTAAAAAAAAAACTTGCTTCTATCAAAGGAAACTACTCATGTGACATTATTTCAACAATGTGCATCCGTACTTTCGTTGTAGACGATTTTAAATACAATTTTGGAATATTAAAAATTATTTTTAAAATAATTATGGTTGTCAGATTTTAATAAGCTTTCAAATTTATGATCTTTAAAAAGTAGAGAACATAATATATCATTTCCATAAGGTTGCAGAAAGAACTTAATGTATAAATATATAACAAACTTTTGTCATATTGTGTACTTAAAATTGAAAAAAAAAAGAAAATTAATGTAAAAATTCATTGTTCATCAAAAAATTTTTTTTCTTTCAGATAATAATTACCTTCGTATATATTATTCAGAAAAGCCATTAAAAACTTTCTTAATTAAATACTGTCTTAGTTTTATTGGGTTTTGTATTTTTACAATTGAGGTAAAAGTTTGGACAATTTCGGACATTTTTTTAACAAAAAAATCGATGATTTAGATTTTTCAGAGTTTGTGCATTTAATTAAAAAAAAATTCAGGTTGCAAATAAATTTTTTTTTGTGTTTTCATAAAATTAAGTTCGAGGGAGGTAACAGATATAAAAAAAAAATATTTATACCATGACTTTCAAAGAGACAAACATTTCTAAAATAAGTTCATTCATTTCTGAATAAGTTCTGAAGTTTTCATTAAAATCCAACAAGTAGTTAATTTTTACAAGAATTTCGAAATTAATGTGTCTTTCAACTGACAAAAAAACAACTAAAAAAAAACGCTAAAAAGGTCAAAATTGGACATACCTAATTTAGACGATAAAATTTTTTTTTCTTCAAGTTTGGCGTCTTTTTCATCATGCTATGCTCTTTTTTTAGCGATCTCATGGAGGTACCTATAAAAAGAAAAATAAATTTCTTCATATAAATAAATATTTCTTAATACATTGACAGCTTTTCTCGTCTTACATCGAATCGTCATTTTAGACGAAAAGTGAAATTAACAAATTTAAAAATCTCTTAAAAATCAAGTATTGTAGCGTGTGGACTGTTGAATTTATGATTAGTTAAATAGGTACCTCCACTTTTTCACGGTAAAACAGCATGATGAAGAAAGGTCACAAACTCAATAGAAACAAATCAAAATATTTATGTTATTATTAAGAGGAAATACCAAAGTATTTTTTTTACTACTTTTCAAAACTTTTTAATCCTTTCTAACACGTTCAAAATTTTGGCATTAATTTGTTTTAAATGTGTCCACTTTTCGCTGAAAAAGTGGCATACCCTCATGAAAAAGGTCCCAAACATAATAAAAACAGTTTTATCGCAAAAAAGTTTGTTATTCATAAGAGAAATGACCAAAGTATTTTTTTTATTATTTAAATTTTTTTTTTATTCCTTTAAAGCTGGTTTGAAATTTTGGTTGAAAATCTTTTTCTTTTTTTTTTCCTTTTTTTTGTAGGTTAGAAGTCGACATAATATTTAGCATTAGGTTTTTTAGCCCATTTTTCAGTTGAAAACACATTAATGTGGAATTTCTTACAAAAATAAAATATTTGTCAGATTTTAATGAAACTTTCAGAACTTGCGGAAAAATGAATAAATCTATTTTAGAAATGTTTGTTTTTCAGAAGATCATGATATATATATATATATATATATATATATATATATATATGAGCGAAAAGCCTATTAAGAGCTTGGGCAAGACTTTCAACAGCAGTCTGAAGGACAAAGCCGTTATCCAGCAGACTATAAAAGATCTTGAGGATTGGCTGACGAAGATGGACAAATCTGGTTTGCCTGGACGTTTTAAGTCATGGCTCTTCCAGCATGCAGTTTTGCCCCGGATTTTGTGGCCATTGCTCGTCTATGATGTTCCCTTTACCACCGTGGAAAGGTTAGAGAGAGCAATTATCAATCGTTTGAGAAGGTGGCTGGGTTTGCCGAAATGCTTAAGTGGTGCGGCCCTCTATGGAAACAGCAACGCATTGCGCCTCTCCTTTAGAAGCCTCGTTGAGGAATTCAAGATCACGAAAACGAGAGAACGGCTGCAGTATGTAGAATCTAAGGATCCAAAAGTAGCAGCAGCAGGAATCCAGACAAGATCTGGCAGAAAATGGAGCGCTGAAGGAGAGTTGCGAGTGGCGGAGGAGAGGCTTAGGCATAAAGCTATATTAGGATCAATAGCTAGAGGCAAAGCGGGATTGGGGGTTTTCTCCTATACGCAAACCAACACGGCCAAAGGCAGAGAAAGACGCCAACTCGTCCAAGAAGTCCGGTCAGGCGTAGAAGAAATGAGTTACTGTAAAATGGTCGGTCTAAGTCAGCAGGGAGCCTGGACAAAGTGGGAGAATGTAGAAAAGAAAAGAATTACATGGTCAGATTGCTGGCGATCGGATTTTAGCGAGATTCGATTTCTCATAAAGTCAGTATATGATGTCCTACCGAGCCCAACAAACCTGCATATATGGGGAAAGAGCGAAACCCCCAATTGTCAACTATGTGCAAGTAAAGGATCTTTACAACACATCCTCAGTAGTTGCCCAAAAGCTTTGGGTGATGGTCGGTACCGTTGGCGCCACGACCAAGCACTCAAAGCGATTGCGAACGAGGTGACTAAAGCAATAAGGGCTAGTAAGCATCAACCAGGGAAGAAATTTAATCGGATTAACATTGTAAAAGCTGGAGAGAAGGTGCAGAAACGGAGGAGTGAGAGAACAAGCCTGTTATCTTCCGCAGACGATTGGCAGTTGATAGTGGACCTAGAGACCCAGCTGAAATTCCCTAGACACATAGCCGTAACATCGCTAAGACCGGATCTAATACTGCACTCCAACAACACAAAGCAGTGCATTATTTGGGAACTGTCTGTGTCATGGGAGGAATATATTACACTTGCTAATGAGAGAAAGAGGTCCAAATATCAAGAACTGGTCGAACAATGTCGGCAAAAGGCATGGAAGATTTACTATGACCCCGTAGAAGTTGGTTGCAGAGGCTTTGCTGGACAGTCGTTGTGCAGAGCTCTAGCAAAAATAGGCATAGTGGGGGCAGTTAGGGCGAGAGCACTGAAGGACATTATCGACGCGGTTCTCACTGCGTCAAAATGGATTTGACTTAAAAGATCAGAGCCATGGAAGAAATAGTAAGGACGTTAAGGGGAATATCAATTATAATTATGAGACGTATTATACGTTATAAGGGAATATTAAGACAATATATTAAGTTAGGGTAGTCGAACTGTTATAGATAGGTGTTGAGAAGCATTGTTATGTGGGGAGGGAAGGTTTTTTTGTTGGGGGTTCACTTAACTTTTTCGGTTTCTGATTGACATTAATTTTTTTTTTAACGCTTAATCGCGGTTTTATTTCAATACATAAACCTAATTGCAGTTTATTAAGAATGGAACAGGAGAGAAAGATATAGTTTCTTAGTAATAATAATCAGAAAAATGGGGAGTTGATGCTGGCACTAATTGAGTAGATTTATTTTGAGAAATATGTATCAGATTGTAAATATGAGCATAGGTTACTTAATTGAGTAGATAGCATAATTATTTAGTTATCTTTTTATTGTTAGTAGGCCATCGAATATTTTTTTTTTAGTCGGTAAATTACAAACGTGTATACGGGTTTTTTTTGTTTAGTTTTTAGCGAATTTATTTTGAGAAAGCTCTAGTATAGATTGGTTTTGAGTTGGATATGAGTGTGGGTTAAGATAAAGATTTGGGATGGATATGGGGTTAGGATTTAAAAGGTAAAACACGGACGTAAACAATGCAATAAAGATACCAGCTTACCTCAGTATGGATTCCGGAAACAAAAAACCGGATGCAGTAATAAGACACCATTATATAGAAGAGGAGTGTGAAAAGCCCTGTTTTCACTGGCTGATGCTGACTGACATGTGTCAATAAGAACGGTCGAAGCCTTACTATTTTGAGAATTACTGTTTTTTGCAATGTCGTGGTGCGTAGCATGACGCTTTCAAGTAGGCGGCCTCTTTGACCGAGAATCAGGTCAGGGTTGCTGTTGGAGCCGATATGATGCGAAACCCGAAATCGGCGATGAGAACAGTGCATCACTGAAGACCACCCTTGATGCATCTAAAATGTATGACTTAACTATATATATATATATATATATACACATCTGTTACCATCTCCCTTAATTTTATGAAAATTTGAAAACTCAAATCTGAGTGTCTCTAATTTTTTTTAATTAAATACAGAAGACCTTGAAAAATATAAATCATCAATTTTTTTTGTAAAGAATTGTATGAATATACCTAGACATTAGCGCTGAATTGTAAAATGAAACTAAGACATTATTTAATTAAAAAAGCTTTTAATGGGTTTTATGAATAATATATATTTAGGACATTTTTCTCAGAAGCCAAAATATTTTTCAATGAAAAATGAATTTTTACAAGAATTGTTTTCTTTTTTTCAATTTTAAATGAAAGATTTGTAAAACTTGGTAAATGTTTTAAATTAAGTTTGAAAGAGAGTGTCTCTGGAAGTGCTCGTAGTAAAAAGATCTATTTTTACAGATCATAAATTAGAAATCATACTGCAATCTGTTACATGAATCTATTCTTAAAATAATTTTTTGTTATGCCAAAAAATATAATAAAATCATCTCTGAAAAAACTATGGAAGCACATCTATGAAAAAAATGTCAAGTGTTCTAGAGTTATTACCCCTGAGTGGAAATAAAATATGTACAAAATTTTAATGTGTCATTAACATTTAAGATTAAAACTAACACATTTAGAAAGAATTGTGCGAGATATACTAATCTTTTTTAATATTTACATGACTGCCATATTAAAACAATAAAAAGAAATAAAATCTCATTTCATAAATGAGTTACCTGTATCATTAATGAAATATAATGGTATTTTATTTAATTTTTATATTGCCTTTCATAACTTTGATGATATAGAACTTAATTTTTTAAAAATTCAATTAAATTTTATAATAGGTGTGCGTAACAAGTAGGTTACTCTTTTTTGTCTCATATAAAATTTGAATTTTAAATGTATTTTTTCATATTTTAAATATCATTTTTATTCCAGAATTCTTCTTCAAACATAAAGTAAAAAAGAAAAAATTAAATTTTTAAAAGTGTATTTCTTTTTATTTAACTCTACTAACCAGGTTCACTTAAAATTAGCACAAATTTTGTCACTTCTTTCGTACCATCACATAAATTCCCCTGACATAAGTTGTCAATACATTGACATACGTCAGTTCACACCTCCCAAAATCAATCACCACAGTTGGCCATGTTTCTCTTAAAATGTTTTCTGCTGAAAAAAATAAACGTTTCTTTCAAATTACATTAAGCATACTGTAATTTTTTAAATTTTCCTCAAATAACTTTTGAAAAACGTATAATTGAATTTTATAAGATTTTTAAGCTGATAATTTTGATTTTGTTTAGAAAATCATAGAAAATGGCTGATATCATTGATTGTATCATGAATTTTATTGACTCAAAAATTCAAGGTACTTAAATAAAAAATTTTAACATGATAGGAAGGATTAAAAAATCTGAAAAAATATTCAGAAAATACTTTGGTCTTTCATTTTAATATAAACATTAGACATTAAAAAATTGTTTTCTCAAATTTTGGGCCTTTTTTTGTCAGGGTATGCCACTTTTTAGCGAAAATGTGGACATACCTATATCAGTTGTTATTCTCAGCTTTTGTTTCAATTCATTCTTCGACACAGTAATTAGAAAGTGTCTTACCAATTCCATATCGCCAACTCTCTTCTTATTTTTAAAATCATTTTCTTACGTGAATGGTAGTCAAGTCCATAGTTTTTTAAATTATTAGTTTAAAAAGTATTAAAAATGTCAAATATTTTAAAAATCCTTTGTATTCTGTAGATGTCAAGATGATTGAAACTTATAGTTAAAGTGCATTAAAAACTTGAAAAGATGATTTACAAAATTTTAATAATTTTTTTCTTTTTAGATTTTCATCCCATTTTGATATTAACAATTGCACCCAATGTTAACCAATCATCTTAAAAATTTAAGAAAATATTTTGAGCAATTTAAAATGTTATTGGATTTTATATCTTTGTTTATGAAGATGCTTGTTTGGAAAATGCTCTAAAATTACAATAAATTTTAAATTTATTATCAGTACCAATAAATACCACTATTATATTCTACTAATGAATGTATGGACATCCCTAATTCTCACATTTACAGACAAGAAACAAAAAAAATTAAAGCTTACAAATTACCGAAATAAATTTTAATAGAAATGTAAAAGAATTCTTGTAAATTTAATCAGAAAAAAGTGAGCAAAATTAACATTGATCTGTTATATATTTATCATAATAATCTGCTGTACACATGACTGACCATGATTAACAGTTACTTGCATATTCTACACACAGTGTTCAGCATTTTGGTCCTGCTCTCTTCAGTTATATATCAGCATTTATACCTGTTTTTCTAAGTCATGACGTTATAATGAGGGTAGATATCAAATAAGAAAATGCTGACCAAAAATTAAAAAGACAAAACTCAACACTGAGGAAAACAAACCCCCAAATGCCATGCTATGGCTGTTGATTTTATATCTACCTCTATGACATTAATGTTTTCTTGCCTGCTGTACTGGATGCAGGTGTGAGGTCACATCCTTCACCACTGAACAATGGGCATGAGTAACCATAATCAAGTCCAGCACCTGTATTCATTTGATGGTAACATATAAAATTTGAGTGTAGCCTGTACCTAGCATAATAGCGTACAAGCTTTTGACTTCAAAGTTCTCCTTTTCCAAATCTATAACTCATCTTGCTGATTCTGTTTTTCTATTCCATTGCCCTTTCCAACACCCACACAGTCATGTCCACTAATACAAAATAAACTGTATCATGTGTCAGATTTAAACTCTACTTGATCAAAGATATTTCTGTTTAACAGTATAATGTTGTATTTTTTATAATTTTTGATTAACTTTAAGAAAATATTAGTCAAAGCATGTTTTATAAACCTATTTCATTAATCTTTATAATGTGTTTTCTTACTGCAGTGCTCAGTTATTATATTTTTTATTTTCAGTTTCCATCTGTGAGAGGATCTGTAACCATAGACATTCATGCGAAAGAAGGCATTCTCATGCTGTGAAATTTGTGGATTTGTGGTCCACACTGAATAGACATAGGGGATAATCCACATTGAATGAGATTTATGGTGCTAGATTTTAAGTGAATTTAAATATCAAAAGGAACAGGAAATTTCACACAGGCAAGGGTTTTTTCACTGTATTATCTGTGGAGGAAAATTTTTCCAAAAAATCATCTCTCACAAGGCATTTTTTCACAAACTGAAGAGAAACCCATCCACTGTGAAATCTGCCGATATAATTTATCTGGGAATTACGATCTCAAAACACACATGTTAACACACACTGGAGAGAAACCATTCCACTGTGGATATAAGTGTTCTAAGAAATCAAGCCTCAAAACACATATGAGGACACACACTGGAGAGAAACCATTCCACTGTGAAATCTGTGGATATAAGTGTTCTAAAAAATCAAACCTCAAAACACATATGAGGACACACACTGAAGAGAAACCATTCCACTGTGAAATCTGTGGATATAAATGTTCTCTAAAAGCACATCTCAAAATACACATGTTGACACACACTGGAGGGAAACCATTCCACTGTGAAATCTGTGGATATAAGTGTTCTCAAAAATCAATCCTCAAAACACATATGAGGTCACACACTGGAGAGAAACCATTCCACTGTGAAATCTGTGGATATAAGTGTCCTCTAAAAGCACATCTCAAAAGACACATGTTAACACACACTGGAGAGAAACCATTCCACTGTGAAATCTGTGGATACAAGTGTTCTGACAATTATGATCTCAAAAAACACATGTTGACACACACTGGAGAGAAACCATTCCACTGTGAAATCTGTGGACAAAAGTGTTCTCTAAAAGCATATCTCAAAAGACACATATTAACACACACTGGAGAGAAACCATTCCACTGTGGATACAAGTGTTCTAACAATTATGATCTCAAAAAACACATGTTGACACACACTGGAGAGAAACCATTCCACTGTGAAATCTGTGGATATAAGTGTTCTCAAAAATCAAGCCTCAAAACACATATGAGGACACACACTGGAGAAAAACCATTCCACTGTGAAATCTGTGGATATAAATGTTCTGTAAATTCTGGTCTCAAAATACACATGTTGACACACACTGGAGAGAAACCATTCCACTGTGAATATAAGTCTTCTCGAAGGTCAAGCCTCAAAAATCATATGTTGACACACACTGCAGAGAAATCCTTTCATTGTGAAATATGTGGCTTGAAGTCTTCCTACAATTCAAGTCTCAAAAGACATATGTTGACACACACTGGAAAGAAACCATTCCAATGTTAAATTTGTGGAAAGAAATTTTCCCAGAATGGAAATTTCAAAAACCACATGTTAACACACATTTGTATTAAGTCATTTCACTGTGATGTCTGTGGATGTAAATTGTCACAAAATTCATGTCTTAAACAATTCATATTGAGTCATGCTGGAGAAAATGCTAGTGACGCACATGTAACCCAAGAGCACGACTAAGATTTATACAAACAATATCAAAGACTAACTTCAAAAATATTACACATATACAGAAAGCATATCTTCTAGACAATCTTGAAACTTGAATCAGAATAGACAGAATCTGATTGGTCAATAGAGTAATCAATGACTGCCCTGTCTAATTTCCACCTTGGCAGAAGATTTACAAAATTTTCTTCTTCTGACAGTGTACAGCTGACCATTACAATGTATTGAGATGCTTTCTCATCTATTAACAACTGGAAATGTCAATGAAGATGTATGTATCATTTTGACTATCTCTAAGTGTTACTTATATATACATACATTTCTGTATATATAGGGTTTGATGGAAAAATTGTTTTAAAATTATGTTTAAATGAAAATAACACTGAAAACACTTTTTAATTGATATATTTATCAAAATTATGCAAAAATATCTTGAAATTCTAAAGAGTAAATATATTCAATAAAATACCATTGGCTTCAACCACAGTCTCTAGAATTCTTGCAACACTTCCCTATGGTTAAATTGTTAAATGCTATCATAATCTTTGCCTTCAGTTCATCTTTTGTGTTATAAGGAATGTTTTTGGTCTCTCATGCAACTCCACTCTACACTTAATAATCAAAGGCCCAGCAATTTATGAAGTTAGGTGGCCAGATGTAAGGAGTGATGTGGTCACAGAAAATGTCTGACCACCATGACTGGGTACTCTTGCTTGTGTGGTATGCTGCAGAGTCTTGTTGCCAGACATAGTGTCTTACAGATGTGACCCTTGCGACCCAGGACAACACCAACTTATTAAGGCACTTAATGTAGACCTTCATGTTAAATCTGACCCCTTCCCCAACAATATTTTGAGTTTTCTGATTGGCTGTACCTTCATAATCACCATTAGATTCATCCAGCTTCTTCTGAATCCACTGCACTCTCCTCAGATTGATACCCAAACTCTCTGAAATGTTCATATTAGAGTTTCTGATGCAAATGCCATGCAATAGAGCATGCCATTTCCAAATTTCTGGAAGACTGATTTGCATCATTGTACTCTTTTTAAACAGACAATGTCTAACTGACCCATCTATACTGTGCAGTTGACAAAGTCTAAAACAAAGCACTTAAATGAAATTAAAAATATGCAATGGTGACAATTTACCCATCGCACCCTGCATCTAGTATTTCGTGTTATTTCAAATTTTCCTTTTCAGTTTTTGTTGTGGTGTATTATTAGAACTGGACCCTCATTTTATGCACACTTGTAATTGTGTCTGCAACAACCTTATTGCTTATTTTTTACTGATTTTGACAAAAGATAATGTCGAAAGTTACCACTGAATCTGCTATGTTTTGGACAACATCAAATGTGGTGGAATCATCCAAATTCTTCCAACAGCGATACAACTACTCATTAAAGGGTATTCCAGTAGAGAAGGAAGATGACTATATTCCCCTTTTAGTGTGGGATGAAAGTCTGAGGTGTTTCAGTTTTTGAATTTTTGTCAGTGAAGCAAACAGAATCCAGCAATAATTTAACAGAAGTTCAGGGAACAATTGGAAGCAAAAAAGATTTTAGAATTGCATGATTCTGTCTTCAAAAATATACTCAGGTATTGAAAGCATTTATGAATTCTTGGCAAGATGCCGTTTACAGGTAAAATATGCCAGTCTTAGGATACTCAAGAAATAGAAGAGTGCCTAATTGGAAAAATTATTGCAGGAACCAGACAGAGTTTTCAAAAACAGTTATCATCAAAGGTTGAGACACACATTCAAGAAAACCTCAATGTTTGTATGACCAATGAAGTTTCAAAAAGCCACATGAAGCAGCTAGCTGTAATAGAAGGCTTGTATACTCAGGAAATTGGTACTATTGGGCACAATCTTGATAACTTTTTCTCTACAAGTTATGGATGGTGGGACTTGTCTATACAAAAAAGGAAAATGCCCTGCTAAGAGCACAACATGTTCAACATGTAGATGACCAAATCATTGGGCTAGCATGTATTTTGGCAACAAGAAAAGCACAAGAAATCAAAAGAAATCAATGTGCAACAACAATACCCAAAATGAAGCCAGGACTAAAAATATTATCAGAAAAAACCTGTTTTGAAGCATAAGAATAATGAACATTCAATGAGGATGTATGGAAAATATTAACAGATGTTGTTTGAGAGTATTCAAAAACAGACCTAAAACTGGTGACACAACACTGTAACATTCATTGCCATGACAAAGTGGGCTCTAATTGAATCCACAGAGGATCTGATGGAAATGTGTCCTTACCTGTTCAACCAAATTAGTAATTTCAGAGGGGAATAAGAGATTGTCCTGAAAACAGACATCCACCCCATCATTAATGCACCCTAAATATGTCGCATCCACAAGAAAGATGAAATTAAAGCTGAGCTAAATGTCATGGACAAACAAGGCAACATCCACAAAGTACATACACATCATAGTACAGCAGACAGAAGTGAGCATTTTGGACAATTTAGTGCACATTATTTCTGATATGTTGCACAGGAGCATGCAGTAGAAGTCTACCATCATGTTAGCGTTTCCTTTGTTGGAAATAAGTAAATGAACCACTGACAGCCGTACCTCATTTCCACCTTGGTGGGTGGACAATTTAGAAAACCTTTCTCTTTTGACAATGGACAGCTGGCGAGTTTTGAAAGGGTTTCTGATCTCTAATCAAGTGGGAATGTCTTGAACATATATGTACCATTTTAAAGAATCTCTAATTATCAGATGAATATATATTCATGGAGGATATTGTGAGACTGAAATCAGTTTGCAGGAGGTTCCAGCTGCGGACAATCACAGCAACTGAATTTCAAAAGAAAAATCCATAATAAAATCAGTACAAAGTTTCCAATGAAAAAATTGTTATTTTTCTTTCATAAAGAAAGAAGTGTAACAATAATATTGTAAAAATAAATATTTTCTTCTAAGTAATTCTTTGATATCAGTGGACTTCATTACTTCTAATTTTTAGTTCCACTGAATCAATTTTAAATCTCTGCAGCCTCATTTTCACTGCAGTTAAATGAATAAGGCAAATTTGAATTATTTTCTTTCTCCAAGCCTAATTTTCAGTTTAAATTCCCCAAATATGATAATGTTGTAATGTGCATTGAATTAATTTTTCTCTTTATAAACCTTACAAGAACTTCCAATGCAAAGTCATTGTTATTTAGTGAAGTTTACAGAATGAAAACATTAAATACTGATTTCAGGTAAACCCTTTCTTGGTTTCCATCCGGTGATCAGTTAATAATTGTGAACATGTCTATACATTCACCTATCCATAACTACCAGCACCATCACCATCATGTTTTTTGGAGGATGGGGGGGGGTGTAATCTACTCATGGCATTTTTAAAAGAACAATAAATATAGCATCAAAATGAAGCAAGTGATTGTTTGGCTAAATTTGATGATTTTTGACAATACCTGTGGTTTCATCTTAATTGTATATAATTCTGTTCCCTACTGATTTCTTTTAGAAATGTGTCTGGTCATACTGTCAGGAAATATTATTTATGTCAGGATGTTTGTTGACAGTTAGGTATATCTGCACATTGACTTTTTCCAGCCACTGGTGGTAAGGTTCTTAAATCAGGACATGAATTGTTAATTGTAGCAAATTCTTTCTTAAATAGAGATTATGATTTTGAATAAAATTTGTTCCCTCGTACAGCAACTGGTGAAACAATGAAAACTCATGCTTATGAAGAGTATTTTGGCTAAAGGTAATTTGTCTTAAATACAAGTGTTTCCATTCCAAAGAATGCCTATAATTAAATTGCAGGGCACTGACTTAGACAGATTAGACAGTTTCTCTTATTAATTTGTCTTGTCTGCCTCCAAAATTCTAATTTTTCCAATTTTACTCATTTACAGAAAAAAAGATATTTAGGTGTCTGGTTTCCCTATTTAGTGTGACAAATTGGCAATTTCACATAATTAATTCATCCAGTCTGTGAATGTATTGTCAAAGTTTCTGGACATGCCCCTCAAAAATATATAAACTTCTTTGGTTTCACACAGCCTATGACAAAGCTTAAAATAGTAGTACAAATATAGTAAATTTCAGGATCCTGCCAAGCTTCCTCAAAAGATATTTTCATGTTGAATTTCTCTAAAATCACAATCTCTCCAAATTTACTTAACCAAGTTCAATGTTATCCATTAATGTTTTTCATGTGATCAGAAGTGAAAAAGTGGTTTCATTGATGGCCAAATATTTAGTTAGGCAGGAGCTTGTAGTTGATCTATCTCTAGTTTGTAAAATTCAAAAAGACTAGCAGTACAATATTTCCACTTTTCAATCTGTGGATTGAAATTTTCCCTGATTGCAAATCTCAAAAGACACATGTGAACACTGAAATCTGTCGATGTAAGTGTTCCTGTAATTCAGATCTCAAAACAGATTTGTTAACAGAGAGATATTGAAATTTCCAAAAGATTAAAGTGGGGAGAAAAATATAAAATGAACCCATGTAATAAAACCACTTTTAATCTCATTTCGTATTAAAAAAGGATAAACTGACTTTTCAGTATGACTCAAGGAATGTTTTCAGAGAGAAAACATTTCTTTTTTATTTCTTCCTCCTCTTCTACAACTTTTGACATAATTATCATCATTCATAATTAGCATTTGCCTCTCAGAATATTCAGGAAATGAACATTTACATAAAAAAGGCCAGTAGCTTTTTAAAATAGATACTCTCTAATTCTGTGTCTAGAAACCTGATTTTGCTTCTATCCATGTTCCTGTTAATATTTCATTAATAAAGTTGAACTTTGTGAATTTAGGAGAAATGTTGATAGATTGAATTTATTCACTTCATAAAGAAAGAGTTGATCTCTAATAATTCATAAATAGAAAAACTGCTCAGCTGAAAAAATATTTCTATGTGTCCAAATAGGCAAAGAAAAAATTGAGAATGATTGTTCTTCTATTAATGATTGCCAAGATTCTATTGCGACCCAATCGGACTAGTGCTGTGAAGGGTTGAACAATTCAGAGCAACCTGCATCTGATCCAAATGATCCTAGAGGGTGTAAAAGACAATGTGCAAGCTGGGCTGATCAATTTGTATCAGTCCAAGGCATTTGATAGAGTCAGCCATCCATATCTAGCTGCTGTCCCACAGGCCACCGGATTCAAACCTGACTTCTGCAAGTGGATTAGCCTCCTGTATCTTGCTCCCAGTGCTGTAGTGCAGGTGAATGGAAAGCTTTTTTTTCTTTTGTGCTGTCTTCGTTGGCTTGTCAGCGCTGTCCACTGTTGCTCCTACTTTACGCTTTGGCATTGGAGCCACTCCTTCACTGTCTACATGGAATCATTGACACTGGTGTGGCTCAAGCCAGGGTTTTCCCTTATGTCGATAATGTATCTACTTTTGTGTCAACTTTGAGGTGGTACTGAAGGTGCTTGAATGGTACAAAAAGGTCACGGAGCCAATATTAACTGCAACAAGTCCTGACCATAACCAGAACCTGCAGATGAAAGTAGCAGAACACAATGGCACAATGTCATTCCCTCTCTGGGTAATTTCTATGCAAGAGAAGAATTGTTACCAACATCCCAGTGAAAGCTACCATTATCAATACACTTAGAGGTATCAAACCAGAATGAAATAGGTGAGTGTGCAATAATACAATATTAATTACCTCCCTTGGCCTTTTGAGCTGCTTATACAGCATATTGTCTGTTTGTTGACCATTGTATATGAAAGTCCACAATTTTGAATTTACTAACCATCTGGCTTCCTTTTAATGACACTAGTTTATGAAAAATTCTTTTTAATTTGATGCAAACATGTGAATAGATGTTTTTTTTCTTTTTTTTTAATTAATTTTAATTGGTGAATTCATATGTCTGCAGCTTTTGCCCCATTTCTGAAGTTTGGCTTTTTCATATTACATTTTTATTATACGACATATAAATATAAAATATTTCATGTTTATTTCAACTACTACAAATGTAGATTCATATACAAATGCTTAGGTACAGAGCATTGGCAGAACGACATTACTTGGATAATACCATACAGACACATCATAGTACAAATGCTTAGGTACGGAGCATTGGCAGATCTACATTACTTGGATAATACCATACAGGCACATCATTGTAGAGCAGGCAGAAGTGGATGATTTAGTGTACTTTACCTCTGATATATTCCAAAAAGAGCATCCAGTAGAAGTCTGCCATCATGCTAGTGTTTCATTGCCTTGAGAGTTTCATTTGTTGGAACCTGTCTCTATGCTATCAATGGCCCTCACTGTTCTGATGTTTGGAGGGGAGTTAAGGTAAGCTGTGGAGAAAGTGAACTTTGAGTGACATTCAGCATCCCATATACTCACAAGCCTATGACAACATCTTAATACACTCTTCGTAATCTGGTATGTGTGTGTTACTAAGAAAGCCATGGAAGGCTGACTTAAGCACTTCCCATGCTCTCAATTGATTTAAAGTATGAAGCTTCTTAAATACCTTATCGTTCATCACTTCTCAGATGTGAGATCCAACAGAAATGCTTGAACATAGTAGGACTTTGAGCTGGGAATGGAATGCACAGGTGTTGGAATGCAGCATCATCTTTCCCCCACGGCCATCATGCAATTCTTCATTAGACTAAGTTTGATATGTAGATGAGGAAGAGGCATGTTTTTTCTTCTTTATTTCTAAAATGTTTATATCATAAGAAATAGTTATTTTTAAAACTCTCTAACATGAAACTATTTTTTAAATGCTTACTTAAAGTATATTGTGAAACTGAAATGATTTTGCATGAGTTTCAACCTGGGGACAATTCCATCAACTAAAGTTATTAAAAAATCTGCAATAAGATGAGTACATAAGTTCCAATGAAGAAATAGTTATTTATTCCTTCATCAAAAGACAGTTTAACAATAATATTGTAAAAACAAATATTTTCTTCTAAGTAATTCTTTGATATCAGTGGACTTCATTACTTGTAACTTTTAGTTCCACTGAATCAATCTTAAATATCTGCAGCCTCATTTTCACTACAGTAAAATGTGTTTTAAATGAATAATGCTAAATTTAAATGTTTTCTTTCTCCAAGCCTAATGTTCAGTTCGAATCCCCAAAGAGGATCAACTTGTAATGTGCATAGTAGAGCAGATTTTATTTTGTACAAATATTTCTCAATGTAAAACTTATGGGATCTTTCCTCAATTTTATAGAATGAAAACATTAAGAACTGATTTCAGGTAAACTTTTTCTTGGTTTTTATCCAGTGATCAGGTAATAATTGTGAGCATGTCAACACATCCACCTATGCACAACCCTCAGCAGCAGCACTACCATGATTATTTGGGTGGGGGCAGGAGTTAAGCTGTTTTATGGCATTGAGAATGAAGCGAGTCATTGTTCTGTTAAATTTGATGATTTTTGACATCTGAAGTGGCATCTCAATTGTATACAATTAGCTCCTGAATTGTTTTAGAAATGTGTCTGGTTGTACTAACAGGAAACAATTTTTTCTAGCTACTTGTTGTGAGGTTCCTGAATCAGGACATTAATTTTTAATTGTAGTAAATTTTGGTTAGAGATTTTGATTTTTGAATAAAATTTTTCCCATTGCCAGCAATGGAGGAAGCCAATGAAAAACCAGTGCTTATCAAGAGCATTTTGGCTAAAGGTAATTTTTTTTCAATCTAAGAATGCCGATAACTAAATGGCAGATCTCTGACTTTCACAGATTGGCCATTTTTTTTCTCATTAATTTGTCATATCTCCCCACAAAATTCTTATTTTTACAATTTTATTTATTTGCAGGAAATACTTTATGGCATCTGTTTTCTCCTCTTAATTTGTCAAACTGGCAATTTTACATAATTCATCCAATCTGAGAATATCTTGTCACAGTTTCCATATGTGTCTAGAAAGATCTCAGTATCTGGTTTTCTAATTCCATTTGAAAACCTGTTAGAAATTTGCTTCAGCTCTTTACACTTCAGTTGAATAGAAGATGTGTAATCTTCCTAAGGTTTCACTCAATGCTTTTACATGAGTTGTTAAATAAAAATCACCAAAAAATAATTCCAATCAAGTGTTTTGTAGGTAACAGTGATTTGGTTGAAGCAATCAAATCAACTAAACTCGTTACAGAAAAGAGACTGAGAATAGAAATATAAAGTATCAAGGAACTGTTAGATAAGGAAGACATCTGTTCAATCATATGGTTGAAGTCTAATGATCAATTTGCTATCTAACTAAAAGAGGTGCCTCACCTTCCTACATGATAAAGTGCCTGAATAATGGAGTGATGGCAGAATTAACTATTGTTTATTGTTACTGGAATAACCACTAATCTCCCCCTTCCCATCTTTATAAACTCTTCCCATCAATACTGGCAAAGACTTGCATCCCCTTCAGCCCAGATTAGATTGGGCCATTAGATACTATTTAAACTGCTGTTATTTCTCTCTAGGCTATTTAACTTCACTTGCCAAGAGGAACTACTGACATTTGAAACCAGACATGGACTTCAATCATTGTCTATCAATCTTGTTGACATTTTGAGAATTGTAAAAGTGGTTTAACTCATGGCCAAATATTTAGTTAGGCAGTAGCTGGTCTTTCTCTAGCTTGTAAAATTCAAAATGATCAACAATACTGTATTCCCCACTCCAAAAAAAATTTTAATGTTAATAACCTGAAAGAAATAACATCAGTAATTACTGGAAAAACTTAGTTATTTTTATTTATGTTTATATAAACTATAAAAAAAAAAATTATTTTTAGGGAGAAATGAACCAATGCAATAAAACCACTTTTAATCTCATTTAGTGTAAAAAAAAAAAAAAATAAATTGAGATTTCACTATAAATCAAGGAATGTTTCAAATGAGAAAAATTTTCTTTTTTATTTCTTCCTCCTCTTCTACAATTTTCAATATAATTATCATTTGCATCTGGGAAAATTCAGGAAATGAACATTTACATTAAAAAAAGGCCAAACCTTTTTAAAATAGATTATCTCTACTTCTGTGTCTAGGAATCTGATTTTGCTTCTACCCATGTTCCTGTTAATATTTTAGAAATTACATTGCACTTTGTGAATTTACCAGAAATTTTGATGGATTGAATTTATTCACTTCATAAAGCAAGAGTTGATTTCTAATAATTCATAAATAGAAAAACTGATCAACTGAAAAATGTTGCTGTGTCTCCAAATAGGCAAAGAAAAAATTGAGAATGATTGATCTTCTCTTAATGATTATTTTAATCATAGAATTTTTTCCTTCAGTCTTTGCTAATATATTTTTTGATTCTTATTTGCCATTTCTGTATGATATTTGGATTAATATTCAGTGTATGTGTTTTCTAAAAAGAATCTTTGAGAAAATAACAACAGAAATGCTTAAAAAATAAAATTCATTTTCAGATTAGAAAATAATGCTTTGGTTCATATTAAATTGTAAAATTTAATGACTATTAGATTATAACACCTTATTTCAGGTGAAAGCATTGATTTTGAAATTCTTGTAAAAATCAAATAATTGTCAGATTTTAATGAAACTTTCAGAACTTATTCACAAATGAATGAAATTATTTAAGACATTTTGTATGTTTAGAAAGTCATGGTAATGTTTTTTTACATCTGTTACTGATACTTAAATTTTATGAGAACTCGAGAAATTTGTTGGCATTCACTTTAGTTATTTTATTAGTTAAAAGCAGCAGATTTTGAAAAATGTAAATCAATTTATTCTTTTGTAAAATTGAAGTGCACAGCTACCTATAATTCAGCTCTGAATTGTAAAATACAAAACAATAAAACTAAGACAATATTTAATTAGAAAAGCTTTTAATGGCTTTTATAAATAGTATAGGTAAATGACAATATTGTCTGAAGCCTAAATATTTTTCTAATGAAAAATAAATTTTTACAATAATTATTTACTTTTTTCAATTTTAAATACTAAATGTGATAAAGCTGTTAAATATTTTAAGATTAAGTTTTAATATGAGTCTTTTAGTAAATGTTCGTATTAAAACAATCTCTTTCTACAGATCTTAAATTTGAAAGCTTATTAAAATCTGAAAAGTGTTAGTATTTTTAAAATACATTTTTTGGCATATTAAATAATTATTAAAAACGTTTCTGCAAAACTACAGCGACACAATTCTAGAACTCAGCTGCTGGTTTTGTTTTTCTGTTCTACTGCCCATTCCAACACCCATACATCCATGTCCACTGATACAAAAGAAACTGTATCATATGTAAGATTTAAACTCTAATTGATAAAACATATTTGTTTGTTTAACAGTATCGGGGTGAATTTTTAATATTTTGCAATTATCAAAGAAGATATTTGTAAATGCATTTTTATAAACGTATTTCATAACTCTATATAATGGAGAATTTTACTGCAGTGCTCAGTTATTATATTTTTTTATTTTCAGTTTCCATCTTTGAGAGTTTCTGAAACCAAGTTGAACATGCATGAGAAAGAAGGCATTCTCACACTGTGAAATTTATGGATTGGTGGTTAAGTCCACACAGAAGAAACACAACAGAACACATGTATGGTATAAACCATATTTGTATGAAATCTGTGGATTTACATTTTTAGAGAATTTATTTCTCCAAATGAACATGAAAATTCACATGAGTGAGAAACATTTCTTCTGTGAAATCTGTGGGTTCAAATTTTCCCACAGTGGAAATCAAAAAGCACATACATTAACACAACCTAAAGAGAAACCTTTCCACTGTGAAAATCTGTGGATTGAATATTTTTGACACTGGAAGCATCAAAAGATACACGTCGACAAACACTGGAGAGAAGCTTTTCCACTCTGACGTTTTTAGGCTGAAATTTTCCCAAAAGTCAAAGGTCAGCACACATAAGTTGACACTCATTGCAGAGAAACCATTCCACTGTGGATTCTGTGGATTTACATTTCCCCCAAATCCTTGTCTCAGACAACACATGTGGAGAGAATACTAGTGACAGAAATGCAATAGTTCACCAGAGAGCTACACAATAAAATATCACAGATTAACTTAGAAAGTTTTACTAATTATTATACCAATCGACAACATGCGTATATTTGATACAATCTTGAAACTTAGAGTAAAAATTTGGATTTGAGTGCACAGAATCCATAAGCCATTAGAAGCACCATATACGGGTCATTTTGAAGATCTTGGATGGATGCTAAAACATAATCTGAAAAAAATGAATGATGACATGCAAACCCAAATATCCATTCATAGATTAAAAGCATTCACTTAAAAACAGAAGCAAAACACTAAATACCAGGGAAGCATGTTAGAGAGAAACATGATAACCAACAAATCCACCCTACACCAAACGAAGAAGAGAACGTAGATCACAGTTCCAGTCAACCTAAAACTAAATCGGACAGTACAGTTTTTTGGAAGAAATGGAATTATTATTTTTCTGATTAACACATTCTGCTCAAATATTGGGGGGGGGGGCTCCAATCTCTCCTCTTAAGAAAATAAATGGCCAATCCATAGTTCTCTTTAAAAGTATTGCTGTAATCAGCATGTAATGAGTTATCTGATTGGTCAATAAATGAACCAATGACAGCCCTACCTCATTTCCACCTTGGTGGATAATTTAGAAAATCTTATTCTTTGGACAATGGACAGTTGACTAGTATTGAGAGGATTTCTGATCTATAATCAAGTGGAAATTATTTTTCAAATATTTTCATCAACGTTTTATTCATTTTTCAAGACTGAACAGAAAAAATAAAATTTATTTAAATGAAAAAAAGTAAATTTAACAAACCTTATAACAAGAGGACCAGCAGATACTTAACAAAGGCTTTGATAAGCAATTGTTAGAAATATGTACTGAACAGAGTACTAAGCAGGGAGGTAATAATTATATGAAGAGTTCTAATTAAGGGAAGTAATGCATATGGTAACTGTCACTTCCCTCTCTTTTCTTTTTTTTATATCAGATATGAAGACGGTTTTCAACAATTCCTTTAAGATCATCTCAATGTTATTGCATCTTTGGGAACCAAAGTAAAAGGTGGATTCTCAAAGTCTGTAAGCACAGGAGTATGAATTTCAGAGATCCATTTATTCATGATGGGTATCTGATTCAAATTCATTTATTTCTGCAGAGATATTTTAAATACAAGTCTTTTGTTCTCTGATAATTGTAGATTTTTTATTTTCATATCTGTTCTCAGTTTTTTTTCTTTTTAAAATGTGGTTCACTCTAGCCATATTTACAATTTTCTGAACAAAACATAATTCTCTTTATTAAAACTTTTTAAAAAATAAAATGTACTTTTCTGAAACTTTATTTGATGAAGATTAGCTGATTTAATGTTTAAAATATTGCAGAAAAGCATTTTTTTACTTGGAGATTCCTGTTTTTATGAGGTGTTTGCAATTATTGTTGCATTTATGTTTGGGAATTTCACAAAGAAATAAATGTCAACTGGCCTAGATTGAGACATCCTTCTAAAAAAAAAGTTTTTCTCACCTGAATTTAACCTGTATAACCCTTTGCCATCAGGGTAATAAAAAAATCATTACACTGACTTCAAGCAGGTCTACCCACTAAAAGTAATATTTGTATTATTAGAAAAATTTTTGAATTAAATAAAAAATTATTTCTATTTAAAAAAATTTGTCTGTTTATTTACTTTTCTTCCATTGCAATCGAATATTTGCCTATCATCCAGTAGCATGCGGATGTGATTGTCCCAAGCATCCAATCATGCAGTGAAATAAAATATAGGTTTTGAAATTGTTAACATTATTGTACAAGTACACTATAGTGACACAAGCAGTGTGAATGTGTGCCTGTGTTTTGATAAGTACCACCTCCTCAATCAAGGAGTTGTCCCTGGGTATCACCAAACTTCTACACATCACTGCTATCGTCCTACCCAGTCATTTGAACAGGAGTAGAGGTTTATCCTTTGTTTCCTGTTTGGGATTGGGTTTCTGGTTGCTTCTAAAAAATTTTCATTTTCTTTCACACCCAGTAGCCCTTGCACCTTAGTGACATTATCACTTTGCTTAGAGTAAATGGATAAAAAAAGTCATGAGATCTTTTTTGTGTGTCTTGAATGCTAGAAGCAACTTGCCTAAATCTTGTGTTTCTGGGTTTTTAGAGCTAGAATAAATCTGTTTGTACATGGTGTGCCAGAGGTACCTCCAACATAATGGTAAGACATTAACCAGATGAAGACACCATTGCCACTAATATCTCTTCATTGTTTGGTAGGTATTTCTGTTGCACAGTGTTTAATGAACCCTCCCCATTTTTAGTAAGTATAGATTTTGAAAGTACTCCATTTGTGTGTCTCTATTTGTCATTTTTAAAAAAAGTAGAGCATTCATTTAAACATTAGCTTTCTACTGTATTCGTTAGTATTTCATCCATTTTTAGCTATAATTAGCCAGCCAACTGCAGTAACATCATCTTTTATTTTCAGTTAATCATTTTCCTGTTGCCATAGTAGGATATGACAACACTAGCATAAAATTTAACCATACTGATGATCAGAGTTGCATGCAGTGGCTATACAAACATTTTGTTTGACAGATGAAGTCACCTACGTACAGAATACTAAAGTTTAATTCAAAATTTTGATATGTTGCAGGAGTGGTGATAATAGGAATCAGAAACCATTTTCGGCTTCAATTATTCATATTTATCCAATTTGATGTCAGTTAATATGGGTTAAAAATATGAAGATACTGTTTGTAACATAAAATGAACAGAAGTTTGCTAGAAAATGTGCTTTTATAAGTGTTGTGGTGTAAATAGTACACCTCCTCTCCTCATCCCCGGTGACTATATGTACTAGTCCTTTATTATAAAGATCTCCATGTCAGATGTAAGAGGAAGCTGTCTGTAGTCATTAAGTTTATAAGTCAGGACATCATGGATGAATTTTGGGAACTTAATGTCTCAGTTACCATTTTGTGAACAGAGAACAAAATAAATCAGAACATTACATATTTGAACCGTATCTTTTTTTTTTTTTAATAAAAGTGGCGTTCGTTGTGGGTGACAGTAAAAAAAATCTGGTGGGCTGCAAATTTTGCTTTTTTTCTAAGTAAAGATAAGCATTTGCAATAAATTTTTACCAAATCATGGTTAATTAATATAAAATTCACTAATTTTCTTTGAAACAAATCTATGAAAAAATATTTGATTTTTAAGAGGTTTATAATTTTGTTATTTTTTACTTAAAGTCAATAAATCTTATGAAAAATGTTAAAAAACTCATTGAAGAACTGGCGATGCAATGTTCTGTTGTATTATTCGTAGCCGGACTATCTTTGAGCAAATTGTTCTTTTACACCGGTTACTTATCATTCGTTGTTCTTTTCAGAAAGCAGATGCGTTCAATTTTCAATCATTTCTTAATTCAAATTTCTTTGAAAAAAGTAAGTTTTATTGATTATGAAATCGTCCCGAGGCTGAGAAGGAAATATCAAGTCCAGCAACAACTTAATTTAGTTTGTTTTTCTATGAAAAACCTTTGGATTCAGCCTAAAAAGGTAAGTTTATGGCATTTCGCTTCGTAGGATTCAGTTACTGGGTTTGTACCGCGACTATTTTTTAGAAGGAACCAAATTTTCACTGACACCGGTTTTCGGAATTCCTTTGTCCTTTTTGTTGTTTCTGTTTACAAACTACATGACTTCTACTTCCAAATAATTAATCTTTTATAACTTCAGTTTCTTTCAAAATAGCAAGTTTTATTAGATTACAAAATATTGTCGATCTTGAGAAAGAAATATCAAGTCCAACAACAACTTTTGTTGTTTTATGAAAAGGTTTCTTTAGAGATTCGACCTAAAAAGGTAAGTAAGCCCCAACAAAAATGATTTTAAATTATTTAAATGTCCTCTTTGAAAAAAATTCGGTTACATTTCGGTTTTATTTGAAAGACAAAAGCCTCAAGTGAATGAGAATTAAAAAGAAAAAATAATTTCATATAATTTACCTGTAAATATTTTCGACGTCATTTCTTAAAATAAGTGAGACGTTGTTTGAGTAAAAATTTGCAAATTTAAAGTTAAATTAATCTGATTTGAAGTAAATATTACTTGGTTAAAGTATAAAGTAATATACAAGCATTTCTTAACGACGGGTCCTGTTTTTTCTCATATCTTTATTGACGTTATGGATAAGTTACGAGGTGCTGACAGCTGGTATGGATGATCAGAATTGACAAATTTATTAAATCTTTTTTTTTGTTTTAACTACCTCGTAATTTTTACAAATTAACATATTTTCAGCAATTATCTAATGTTTTATTGACTTTTAGTTACGTTTGAAGATGCCTTCTAAAAAATAATGAAATTTAAAATAATATAAAATTTTCCTAGATTAATATTAAAATTTAATAACTGATGAAATACAATGTTAGAGGTAACTCAATAATTTATGAAAAGTTATGGTATTTTATTTATTTTTAATCTATATTTTTTCATTTTATTCTTGATTATTAATTGTTATCATGATGGTTATTTTTATAGTACTTTGTATTTTATTATTAATTACATATTAATTACATAATTGTTTAAACTTTTATTATACCTACCTACCTACCTACCCTAAACAATATTTAAAAGAATTTGTTGCTATGCATAATGGTGAAAAGACTTTCAGAAATATTTTGTGACTCTGAAAAGAACCGTTTTTGTCTTCCATTGCCACTTCAATCACCATTGATGGGCTGATTTTCGAAATACAAGTCCTACATGAGATAGCGCCAACTTCACATTTGTTCAATTGATAATAGTCAGCTGCATCATTGAGATATGAAATCCCATAAAAAGGATTTGTATAGCTAATGATATAGCCAACGTATTCACAGTTGACACCATCAACTGTTGAAATGTGTTTTATTGTACGTCCAACTATCTGCCCATTGAGTATTACATGCTGGACTTGTGCAGACTATGGCTGATACTTATCAAAGTAGAAATTGATACATCTTTAGTTTGAATTATTTTTTTCTGGATCAAGGCTCTCCTCCTTGCTTGGTGTTGATGATATCACTTACGCTGGTTACAAGCTTCTTTCTGTCACAAAATTCACTGATGATGCTTCCAGCTAGCACCAATGTTAAGATTGACTTGGAAGAAACTTTTACTGTAGTGAATGATTTTGTCATACTCCTGCTTAAAACTTCCACTTATGCTGGTTACATAGACATTAGGCACAAGCTTCTTTCTGTCACAAAATTCACTGATGATGCTTCCAGCTAGCACCAATGTTAAGATTGACTTGGAAGAAACTTTTACTGTGGTGAATGATTTTGCATACTCCCTGCTTAAAACTTCCACTTATGCTGGTTACATAAACATTAGGCACAAGCTTCTTTCTGTCACAAAATTCACTGATGATGCTTCCAGCTAGCACCAGTGTTAAGATTGACTTGGAAGAAACTTTTACTGTGGTGAATGATTTTCCATACTCCCTGCTTAAAACTTCCACTTATGCTGGTTACATAAACATTAGGCACAAGCTTCTTTCTGTCACAAAATTCACTGATGATGCTTCCAGCTAGCACCAATGTTAAGATTGACTTGGAAGAAACTTTTACTGTGGTGAATGATTTTCCATACTCCCTGCTTAAAACTTCCACTTATGCTGGTTACATA